>ML811792.1:0-35480 GCA_009831015.1 Picea engelmannii
AACTTTAAATGACTTAGACTCTAACGTACACTTTGTGCTCCTCCTATGTCTGAAACCTATATTGTCTTCTAGCGCACACTTGTGCTACTTCTCCAAATCTTGAGACTTAGAAAAATCTCCTACGCACTCCTTGCGCTCACTCTCCTTTGAACCTTTTCAACACTTTTCTAAGTATTGGACATCTACACACCTTGTACGAGTCTATCCTTTGATATTTTATACTCAACTGAGTATATGTGCACTCCTTTCACTCACTCTGCAAAATGCACTCAATCTCTCTTGAGTTATTGAGTCTAAAAACAACTATGCCTTTGCACTCCTTAGGTGGCCACTGTGCACTCCTTACACCAGGATTTGAGAAGAGAAACAATTGAAACTTATCGAACATCAAAGGTTCATTCATTGAACCATGAAATACACACATGCATATAAACAAAAAAACATAGATAATATAACATTACCCAAATGACTCAAAGATAAGCAAACTTAGACATGTGAAGAAAATCTCCTCTATTATATTCCTTTAGAAAAACATTTAAAGGAGTTCCAACATATGTTCAAAAAAATAACAACAACTTTCTACAACTTTGTTCAACAACAATAAGAACAATTCTCAGTAGCAACAACAATAATTTCCAGTGGCCTGTTTTGGGCATAGATAACATATATTTATACATGGAGGGGATTCTCGATCCTTCCTTCCAACTACTATAGTATTTTCACATCATAATTAAAGAATTATACCACTAATGTTATTACAAATAAATGAGAATTTATAATATAGATATGCATCAATGCTCGAAATCTGTACAATCCTTTAGGCATTAAGGAAATTAGAATCCCCTGGATTTTTTACAATGTCTCTTTCCTCAAAATATTACGGGGCCTTTAATTAAAATAATTTTAAAATATTAAAGTGACGTGCTCCCCTCGGAATAAAACTCTTTGAATGTGCACGTTGGATTTTGATTTGTCCTCCACTTGGCCTCATTGAATGTCGATGACGATGCTCCTGCATCATACTCCCCTGGACAAAAAGATTCATGGAATATTTCCCATGGGTTCCTCCATTGTTTTTCCATATTTTTGGATATCAATTTAAGTTATCCAACTGACATCTTCTACTGGGTGATCTTTCCACTTAACCAAATACTCATAATAAACTTTTCTCCTGGTCTTCTTAGCAATCCTCTATTCCAAAATCTTCTCTATCTGTGGTTTCTCTTCTATGGGAATTTGTCACTTCCATTGAATCTCCTCTTAATCATATGTCCCTTCTATACCATCCATCATGTAAGGGTATAAGTTTGATACATTTAATATTTTTGATATTCCAATGTCCTCTGGCAATTCAATATCATAAGCATTTGTAGTAAATTTTCTGAGGATATTATAAGGTCCTATATTTTTTATCTTCAACTTAGTATATTTCCCTTTCAGAAATTTTTCCTTCCTCAAGTGTGCTAAGACTTGATCTCCAATTTAAAAATTAACCTCTCTTCTTTTTTGGTCTATTCAACTCTTGTATTTTTGGCTACTATTTTGTAGCTTTCTTTTCACTATATAATGCAATTTCTACCTCTCTGTAGAAAAGTCCTCTGCTCCTGCACTTCGGAATTCATCTCGTCCCAAATATATCAATTCTAAAATTCCTCTTGGATGTATCCCATACACTATCTGGAATGGGCTCTTACCAATACTCCTATTCAGTGAGTCGTTATATGCAAACTCTGATTGGGAAGAATTTGATCCCATTGATTATTGTGTTCAGTGACCAAACTCCTTAATAGATTCCCTAATCTTCGATTCACTACCTAATTTGGTCTATCTGTCTAAGGATGATATGTCGAACTAAAAGACAAACTTTTCCCCAACTTATTCCACAAGGTCCTCTAAAAGTGTCCCACAAATTTAGTATCTTTGTATGACACTATACTCTTGGGAAACCCATGCAATCTCACAATCTCCTTGAAAAACAAATTTTCTACATGAGTTGCATCACTGGCTTTGTGACACGGTATGAAATGTTCCATCTTCAAAAATCTCAACCACCACAAAGATTGAATTACTTCCTCTATGGGTTCTTGTAAACTGTAGAACAAAATCCATACTTATAGCATCCCGGAGCCTGTATAAAATACGAAATGGTTGATACAATCCAATGTTTTGTTTCTTTCCTTTAGAATAATGTAATATTCTTCATTTGTCCATGAACTTCTTCACATTAGACCTCATTCCTGGCCAATATTATGAAGAACTCAACTGCGCATATGTTTTATCATGGCCAAAGTGTTAAGCCAATCCTCTATTATGTTTATCCTTTAGAAAATTGTCCCTCATTGAGCATTTAAGGGTACACAATCGACTTCCCTTGAATAATAGTCCATCTTGGATTAGATATTCCATCCATTGGTTTTTGTCTCTTAACAAAGGTTTCTGACATGCTTCATAAGATTCCTTGAAATCTGGCTATTCTTGATACATCTCCTTGAGGTGTTCAAATCCCAAAGTCTCCACTTTGAATTCCTGCAAGATCAAACATCTCCTGCTCAAAGAATCTGCAACTTTTTTAGCACTTCCACTAATATGATTCATAAAAAAAGTAAAATTATGCATCAATTATACCCATTTGGAATGTCTCTAGTTCAATTTCTCTTGTATGGTTATGAACTGGAAATCATGATTGTCAGTATACAAAACAAACTCCTTTGGGATAAGATAATGCCTCCGCTTTTTCAAATCATGAATTACAACATAAAATTCATTATTGTATGTTGAATAATTCCTCTTAACATCATTCATATTATCACTGAAGTAAGAAATATGATTATTATCTTGACTTAAAATTGTGCCAATGGCCACTCCACTTGCATCACATTTGACCTGAAAAGTCTTCATAAAATCTGGCATAACTAAAATAGGTTGTTTTGTTATCTTTTCTTTCAAAACCCTAAATTGCTTCTCAATTTATTATATCTAATTAAAAGATGCATGTTTCTTCTTTATAGTATCCAATATGGGTGCACAAATACTATTTAAATTCCTAATGAATTTCTTGTAAAAACACACCAACCCATGAAAACTCCTTACTTCAAACATGCTTCTTGGAGAAGGCCATTCTCTGATTTCCCTCACCTTATCTAGATCCATATTCAATTCATTTGAAGAGATTACAAACCCAAAATACACAATTTATATTTTCATAAAAGAGCATTTCTTCAAATTCACCAACAACTTCTCCTGTTGTAACCTCCTCAAAACCATTTTCAAGTGTCTCAAATGCTCCTTTTCAGTCTTACTGAAAACTATAATATCATCTAAATAGAAAATCACAAACTTACCAATAAAATATTTGATTATCTCATTCATTAATATCATGAACATACTTGGATCATTCATTAAGACAAACGAAATAACAAGCCACTCATACAATCCTTCATTTGTTTTGAATGTTGTTTTCCATTCATCTCCCTGTCTCATCCTTATTTGAATTTAACCACTCTTCAAGTCTATTTTAGAAAAATAACTTGCTCCAGGCAAGAAATCCATTATTGGTAATGGAAATGTATACGTGATGGTTATCTTGTTGATGGCTCTAGAATCTGTGTACATTCTCTAACCTTTATCCTTCTTTGGACTCAACATAGTTGGTACTGTGCACGGGATCAAAGTTTCCCTATTCAAACCTTTATCTAACAACTCTTGGAATTTCTCCTTGACCTCTTCATTCTCTTGAGGGGTTAATTTGTATGATTCTTTGTTTGATAAAATTTCTCCCGAAATAATATCAATATGGTCATTGATAGTCGTGGTGGGTGGTAAGGTGTGATGTAACTCATCCACCACAATATCTGCAAATTCATCGAATAACTGTTGAAACTCCACAGGAAAATCATTAATAGAAGTTCTTGTAAGGATGAATCTCGGCTTACCCACAACAACAAACAACATTTTTAGGTGTTTCTTAACTTCCTTCAAGATTTCCTTACCAGACATGAGAAGTATACTAGGACTATCTTTTTCTTTGACTCCTTTATCTTCAATTAGCAACAACATATGCTTACACCCATTCTTCTCAAGGGTATAATTTTTATTCCTTCAATCATGTATGGAATTATTTTCATATTTCCATGGTATTCCCAATATAAAATTACAAACATTCATGGGTATAACATTACATAAGACTCCATCCCTATAACCACCTATTTTAAACTCAAGTTTACATTGTCGACTTATTGTGACTTGATGTCCCTTCTGCAACCACGAAACCTTGTACGAATTCAGATGTGCAGTCATATACAAATTCATATTTTCAACCATCTTGGTGGATACTAAGTTGTCAGTGATCCCACTATCTATAATCACCTTGCATACCCTATCTCTAGTCTTGCAAGTAGTTTTGAACAAACTGTTCATTTGGACTAGTTCTCATACCTCTTTCTCTATCTTTATGAGATATTTCCTCATCATGAGTGATATTCCTTCTTCCGTTGCTTCCACTTTCATATATGTCTCCACATTCTTCTTCTGCGCCTTATAAATGTGAGCTTGTCAACCTCATCTATTCTTCTTTTTAGGATATTCCCAAGAAACATGCCATGTTTTTCCACAGGCATAACATTTCACTTCTCCCCCTTTGCCTCTTTCTCTACCTTTGGGAAAATAATTTATTCATCCATATTGTTATCCTCTAGAACTTCCTCATCTCTTTGTATGAATGTTATATCTTCTAGCTTCTCCTCTGGGCTTCTGGAACTTTTCTCTGATGGTTCCTCTTCCTCTGTTAGGACTCTTTCCTTTGTTATGTTAAATCTTCTTCCTTTCAAACTTTTATTATACCTTCATGGATACCTGATAATAATAATCCACACTTATCAATGGCATCATGCTAATATCATCATGGATTTCGTAGCTCAATCCATTAATGTACCTAACAACTTTTTATTCATCATTCTCCCTGTGTCTTGCTCTTATGTTTATCTTATAAAATTCTTCAGTACACTCTTTCATCGACAAACCTTTTTGTCTCAGATTCTATAAGTTCTTGAACATATTTAACAAATAATCCTTGGGTATGAATTTATCCTTGAGATTAGCTACCATTCTATCCCAACTCTATATTTTGGTCTTACCTTTCCTCCTTCTATCAACTTGCAACTCGTCCCACCATAAATATCCATGTCCCTTCAATTTGGTTACTTCATCCTTTACCTTCTTCTCATCATAAATTTCATCATAGTCAAAGTACTTGTCTAAATAACTTATCTAGTCAAGAAATTCCTCTATAGTCAAATTACCTTCATAGATCGAGAGTTCCATTTTTTCCTTGGTTCCCAACTCGACAACATCTCTTAGAAGTTGCTCCTCTGCTGCTTTCTCTCATACAACGTCTTCTACTTCTACATATTCATTATAAATTTCAATTACATCACCATATTTGAGTGTTATTCGTTGTTCTATCTCCATGGAATCTAACATTGCACAAAGTTATCTCATTTCCTCTTCCATGGTTGCATTGACTACAGGTCTCTCCCTACGTCTTCTTGGAGGAATGATTCTAAATTTTATTTTCATAGAGATTATTTTCCTACTCTGATACCACTTGACAAAAACTGCCACCACTACTGGGGCTCGTGAAACCTCTCAGTCTAGGATTTTTCACTTAAGGGAGATGAATTAGCTCTTGGGTTCTCGTTGAAACCTCAAAATTATATACCACCGACCTTTTTTCATTTCTCCACAGACAAATTTACTTTTACGAGGGTCTTCTCACCTTAGTGAATAAATCCACATGACCTCGGGCGAAAATCATGGGCTAAGTTCTTTAAACGGAGGGAACCCTAGCACTTTGGAGCTTTGGGATTTGGGATTTCTAGCCACAATTCACTAAAATCCTCCCAAATGTTGAATTCTTGAACAATCAAACAACAAAAATAAATAAATGGCTCACACTCTCCTCCGAGATCTACGTTTTACAAATATTTTGGGACTACATGATTAAGGAGTTTTACTCGCTCCAACATGCAATACCTATGAACTCGTGAACTATGAACATACGGATCGGATGACTGATGCTCACCTCAGATAAATGACCTACATTTACTTCGGGCTCTGGGTTCGTATCTTTTTAGGGCTTGAACCACACTTCCTTCCAATCTGTCAAACTTCGAACACACAAAGATACTTGATTAAAGGTCCACGCATCCTCACAAATGGACGGTCGAGATGGACTATGAACTTCGAAATTTTTTGACCCAAACCAAATCACACCTCAAAACTTTAGGAGTGTCGAATTTCAAACTCCTACGATCTATCGACACGTGTTCCTGATGCCAATAGTTAGGATCTGCTCCGATCTTCACAGATTAGGGAGTTATTCTCACTCTTTCAACTTCACTTCAAAATATTCAGAGAGACAGACTTCTAGATATGTGTTTATCCATGGACACGCGTCCCCTGTCTACCCGCAATCGATATTGATTCCCGACTTCAAAACTTCGGGGAATTTTCTTCCTCCATATCACACACCTAAAAACTTCCTAATTCGCAAAGTATAGAGGACTTAAATAGTTAATAATTGTTCTCCTTTCTCATATCCAACGGCTGTGAAAGATATGACTCCCTCCGAGCAGATCTCGTCCACTCAATATAACAACCCTAGTTGAATATATGCTTAGGGATTATTAAGTAACAATTAATTAGATAAATAATTGTTCTAATATGGTTTTAATTAAACAATGATTAGCATTAATGATATTAATCAAAAATTTATTTATTAATTAATTTTTTATTTAATTGATTACATATCACATTCAATGACATGAGTAATAAATTTAAGGGGCTTAATAATTTTAATTTATTTAATTAATTGCTTTACGTATGCGGGAGGGGATAAGATATTAATGAGGGGGATAAGACATTAAAGAAGGGTGATAAGGTAATAAGTGAGGGATAAGAAAATTAATGAGGGGGAATAGAGTCGGTGAAGGGGGGATATGATGGGGAGGAGTCTTACGAGAAGGATTATCATGTTGGGAAGGGAAGCATTTTGGGAGGAGACGGGGGAGTTCTATTTTTTTTGTGGATTTTCTGGTTCTGTTGTTGAGTTCCACAGTCTTTGAGAATCATTGTAGGGGGCACTGGGTTGTTGGGGGTTTTGGGCACGGGGGCCAGGATTCCTTTCGGTTTCCTAGAGCTAGGGAGCCAGACAGACTGCTCCTAGCTGGTTGGGAGGTTAGTCAATTTGGGCAGAGTTGATTAGTGCATTAGGCTAGGAAAGGAAGCAGTAGGGAAGCCGGGAAGGGACAGCCATATCGACGAGAATTAACATCAGAAGTAGGTATTTTATTATGAATTGTTGAGTTATTTTCATGCTATAGATAGATTTTAATTTCTGCAGAATATTTATGCTTATGATGTGAATGAATCATTTACGTATGAGAAGGCAATTATATGTTAATTGTATTTAATTAAGTAGGGTCTCTACATATGGTATCAAAACTTCAGTTGAAGCAATGGAGCCTTAAGGGCCTACCTACCTGCCTACCCAACTTAGGAATGGAACTGTACCCACCCAGAAATTTAAGCAACCCTAAAACCCTTTAATTAGATGAAAATTCAAGTTCCACCTCCACCTCCACCTAACCTGGAAGCCAAGATGGTTTTTTAGTATATATGCAGATCTATATATATATTTATACATAATGCTTTCCCAAATAATTATGCTCTGCCAAGAACATCTCTCCTTCTTAAAAAAATATCCATAGGCTCTCCGAAGCCTATTTTTTTTTACCAATTGAAAATGCAGCAAAGGAAAAAAAGACCAAACAAAACATGATTGTTCATGTGACAGAGAAGCAATCAACCACCTAAAGAAAACAAGATTCAACCTCCCAAACAATAATAGTTAAAGCAACTCAAGTGACATCTTTTTGCTCCTCCCAAACAAGGAACATTGTCTTTCCAACTAAACCCAACAAAGCATGACCACTTATCAAGATCAAGATCAAAAACTTTACCAAATCAAAAGTTGCACTCACAGAGCAGGACTTAAAATATAGACACCTCAGAGTTAAGAGAAGCTCTCAAGAAAGTCTCAGTTATAGCTTGAAATTCCTTGATAAAGAGTCCACAACTAATTTATACTGACTAGAACCTTCCACATAAAAACCACCNTTTAGTAAAATGAAACTCTAGGGCCTTGGATAGGTTTTATAGTGAGAGGTTAACAGTGTTTTTTTGTCAGAAATCCCCTGATATGCCTTTCTCGTTGTGGTTAGTCCGACCCATATGGAATGAGTTTGACATGGATGAGGCTGGACGCAAATTTTGGCTGATTTTGGTGGAAGTCATCTCTCTCCCGATCCAACCCCTATAAATAGCTTCTGAATTCTGAAATAAAGGGAGGGACCATAACATTTCACCCTATTTATTTAAAAAAAAAATTAAAATAGGACAAACAAAACAAAACCCCTTCAAGTGCTTCAGTAGCCGATATCGTCTTTTACTAACTGTCAAGGCCAGAAACCTATATTTTCACAGATTCAAACAAGGGTCAAATCACAAAGAAGACGCAATACTGGGGAAAAGCATAATTGAGAACATAGCAATAATTTCAAAAATAATTACACCACATGCATGACCTATGAAGGTTTTTTTTTTTTTTTGCTTGCCTGTGAATGTGTATTATATCATTACAGGAGTCTAAAAATGCCAACATAAATATGATGCAGAGTATCCTCTATCAAATTCAAAGGATCTACCCAAAGCATTCATACAAAACCAAGCTCAATAGAACAACCCTATATCCAAGGCTGCCCACGCTATCATCCTATCCTCCAAGGTAATGGTCCTGAAATCCCTGGCATGTATGCTGGCCATGGCTTTAGAGGAAAAACTTTCACAATGCCAAGGAGGAAAATCACTTTGTGTATGTAGAAGTTTCAAACACCAGTGGATACTCAAGAAGAACCCTGTTTACTGATCCCGTATCCCACCTTTGCATACAACAGAACCTCTAGCGAATGATATTGGCAAGCAGCGCAAGAACCCCCCCAACACGAAAGACTGCTCCTTGTCCCTAAGAAAGGTTCGGTCACGTGAAGCAACTGGGTAGGAGTGAATTCATTGTCATTCATTGGGATAACTCAAGAGAGAGCGTTTGTTGACACGCCCGAAAAAGGAAGGGTTTTAAGAAGAAACCATTCATATGGTGAGGAGCCGCTATATGAAGGGGTAGGGGCCAAAAAAAAAATGGAGGAACTCGAAGACCAACCCCTCACTTCAAGTAGTCGACATAATAAGGGCAGTAACAAAGGAGAACGACAGGGAGGGTAACTAGACATAGCCGAGTAGTGGGCCATACCATAGTAGGGGTTAAGTGGGAGACCTACCTGAGTAGCTCGAAATAGCAGGAGAAAGAGCTTAGAATGGCCCCTACTTTGACTTATGTCTCTGCTCATGTATGTTGGCTATGGCGTCGACTAAGCACTGGTTTACAAGTGTAAATGACAGGCCTAGATCCTTTATCTTTTGATTGGAGAATTTGTATGGTTGCTTCCTTGGATTTTCCCCGTCTGAACACTTGGTAGGGAGCGAACAGTGAGGGCACTGTGTGGCCAACATGTGGACCAGGTCTCCTCGATGGATGTTGCATTTTGCTACACAAAAATATGACATCAATGCAACAACCAACAACAAATTATTCATCACAACGATTTTTGCATGTACTGAATAAACTATCAATGATTGTCCGTACTACGAGCATGTACCATCAATACTATATTTACATAGGTGCATCACTAGATTGTCGTTTGCCAATATAATTATAATTAGGTTTCACATTGCGCACCCATGCAACATGCCTTCCATATCTACAAGATTTGAAAATGGCATAGTACGGGCTCACTAAATTTAAAATCACAGGGATTCAAACGCATTTATGATTTTTTATTTTTTTCTATTTGAATAGCTGCAACAACAAAAACGCCAACACCAACCGTCGCTAGTGCTTTCTTCTCTAGACTCTTAGAGGGTACCAACAACGCCCTCTCCCAGCGAAGACCATGGCTGGAGCTTGTAGATCGAAACTCCATGGAAAATCCCTCATCCACGGTAGAGGCGGTCACCAGGATCTGCAAGAACCAACAAAACGCACCAGCGCCAGCCCCATCACAAGCAAACGCTATGCATCAATTCACAGGTAGGAGGAATCCATGGGGAGGACAAGATACATCAACGATTCGAGGTATAGTCTCAAAAAAGGGTCGAGAGTAAACCTAGACATGGGTGGATCGACATTTTACCCAGAGATTGAATACAATTCCCTCAGCTCAGATCTGAAAGGAAAGGCCGAGCGAATTCCATAGAACTTTCTGAGCAAGAGTCTGGAGGTAGACGTATCGGCGAGAGTCTGAAGGCGGCAAGCGAAGGATGCGTTTAGGGTTTGGGGAAGGTGGAGCATGTAGGGTTTGGGAGTGGAAAGAAAAAGGGACACGTGGGCCTCATGCGAGGACCCGCGATGCCCATATGCCCATATAATGAAATTAATTTAAAAAAAAAAAAATAATTTTTTTTTGTTATTTTATTTTATTTTAATTATTTGTTCAATTTGTTTTGTTTTTTTAAATTAGTTTTAAATAAGTTTTTTTTTATCAGTTTTTTTTTATTTACTTATTATTTTAATTAGTTTAGATTCAAACCAAAGAGTAAAGTTTAAGTTTGAATTAGTTCTTAATTTTAGAATAAAAAATATTTTTTTATTAAAGTTTAATTTTATTTTTTAAAGCAAAGTTTTATTTAAATTTTTTTTTTTAATTTTAAAGTTTTAAATCTTAAAGAGCAAAGTTTAATTTTTTTTTTAAAAAGGGTTGGGTCCAGAATATAGGGTTGGGTCCAGACTATAATTAAAATTATGTTTAATTATATTTAAAATTTATAATTCATGCTTGAATTTAAAACTAGTTAAAGTGACTAATTAGGTTGTTTTTAGCGAAAGGTTAGGCGATGCTTCAGGCAAGGGTGTCAACCTTATGTCATTGAAGAATTGAATGAAAATAAATGACCCTCCTTATATCAGTACCCAGTATTGTCAGAGTTTAAATATGTTTTTTCGAACGAGTTACCACGGTTACCTCCTGAGAGGGAGCTTGATTTTTCTATCGAACTAAAACTTGGTGCAGAACCAATTTCCAAAACTCTGTATCAGATGACAGCGCTAGAACTTTGTGAGTTGCAAATGCAGTAGAAAGAGTTATTGAACTTAGGGTTAATAAGGCCCAGTGTCTCACCTTGGGGCACACCAGTAAATTTTTTAAAGAAGAAGGATGGATCCTTACGACTGTGTATAGACTACAGGGACCTGAACCGGGCTACAGTGAAAAAAAATAGGTACCCGATGTCGCGAATAGATGACCTCTTCGATCAGATGAAAGGAGAAATGCTATTCTCAAAGATCGATTTGCGATCCAGGTATTATCAGTTAAGGATTAAGGAAGGCGATATCCCAAAAAAACTGTCTTTCGAACTTGGTTTGGACATTACGAGTTTGTCATAGTACCTTTTGGATTGACCAATGCACCAGAAGTATTCATGAGCCTCATGAACGATGTATTTTGGAAGTACATAGATATATTTGTACAAGTCTTTCTAGATGACATCCTCATCTATTCCAAGAACGAAAGAGAACATGAGGAACACTTACGAGTAGTGTTGTCCTGCCTTAGAGAGAACAAATTGTATGGGAAATTGTCGAAGTGTTCCTTCTTCCAGAAAGAGATTCACTATTTAGGTCATATCATTTTCGACGAAGGAATCTCTATGGACCCAAAAAAGGTAACGGCCATTATGGAGTGGTCAGTGTCGAAAAATGCCCATGAGGTGAGAATCTTCATGGGGCTAGCAGGTTATTATCGGAGATTTGTGGAGGGATTCTCCAAAATAGCGAAACCCATCACCACCTTGCAGCGCAAGGGGTTCAGGTATGAGTGGACAGAAGAATGTGATAGTGCATTCATCTAGCTTAAGAGGTTACTAACTAGTGCACCAGTTCTACGAGTGTCGGATATGAAAAAGGACTTCACAGTCTGCACGGATGCCTCTAAGAAGGGGTTGGGAGCCGTGCTAATGCAGGAGGGAGGAGTGATAGCTTATGCATCAAGGAAGTTGAAGAAACATGAAGAGTTATAAACAACTCATGACTTAGAGTTGGAAGTTGTAATGCTAGCTCTGAAACTTTGGACGCACTATCTTGTTGGGAGAAACTTTGATCTTAAAATGGACCATCAAAGTTTAAAACATCTCTTCACTCAAAGAGATCTGAATGCAAGGCAAAGGCGATGGAGTGAGTTTATGAGTGCGTACGATTTTGGTATTTCATACATGAAGGGGAAGGAAAATGTGGTTATAGATGCCTTGAGCAGGAGACCACGTGTCTTCTCCTTGATACCCTTAAAAGTCAATCTGAGGGAACATGTGTTGACACAACTCCAAGGAGACAATTGGTATTTAGAGGTTACTTCAAACCTCCTACAATGATTAGCATTAATGATATTAATTATAAATTTATTTATTAATTAATTGTTTATAAATTTTGATTAATTAATTAATTAATTAATTGATTACATATCACATTCAATGACATGGGTAATAAATTTAAGGGGCTTAATAATTTTAATTAATTTAATTAATTGCTTTACATATGCGGGAGGGGATACAATATTAATGAGGGGGATAAGACATTAAAGAAGGGGCATAAGGTAATAAAGGAGGGATAAATAAATTAATGATGGGGAAGATAGTCGATGAAGGGGGGATATGATGGGGAGGAGTCTTACAGGGAGGATTATCATGCTGGGAAGGGAAGCATTTTGGGAGGAGACGAGGGAGTTCTTTTTTTTTGGTGGATTTTTTGGTTTTGTTGTTGAGTTCCGCAGTCTTTGAGAATCATTGTAGGGGACACCGGGTTGCTGGGGGGTTTGGGCACAGGGGCCAGGATTCCTTTTGGTTTCCTAGAGCTAGGGAGCTGAATAGGTTTCTCCTAGCTAGCTGGGAGGTTGGTCAGTTTGGGTAGATTTGATCAGTGGATTAGGCTAGGCAAGGTAGCAATAGGGAAACAGGGAAGGGACAACCATATCGACGAGAATTAACATCAGAAGCAGGTATTTTATTATGAATTGTTGAGTTATTTTCATGCTGTAGATAGATTTTAATTTCTGCAGAATATTTATGCTTATGATGTGAATGAATAATTTACGTATGAGAAGGCAATTATATGTTAATTCTATTAAATTTTGTATTTAATTAATTAGGGTCTCTACACTCAACCTCGAAAAAAATCTCGCTATCCTTCCTGTGCTTTGTCAACTTTAAAGGAATTAGACTCTTGCACACACTTTGTGCTCCTCCTCATTCGAGAACGTAGACTATCCTTTGGTGCGCACTTGTTCTACTTCTGATGAGCTTGAGACTTAGAAAAATCTCTTGCACAATGCTTGCACTCGGTCTCCTTTGAACATTTACAACACTTTTCTAAGCATTGGCTTTGTGCACACCTTGTACGGGTCTATCATATCATCTTTTATACTCAATCAAGTATATGTGCACCAAGTATATGTGCACTCCTTGCACTCACTCTACAAAATTCCCTCAATCTCTCCTAGGCTATTGAATCTGAAAACGACTCTGCCTTTTCACTCCTTATGTGGCCACTGTGTACTCCTTGTACCGATATTTTAGAAGAGAAACAATTGAAACTTATAGAACATAAAAGGTTCATTCATTCAACTATGAAATACACACACAGTAATATAAAAAAAAAAACATAAATAATATAACATTACCCAAATGACTCAAAGATAAGCAAACTCAGACATGTGAAGAAAATCTTCGCTATTATTTTCCTTCAACAAATCATTTACAAGGGTTCCAACAACTCTTTAGAAAAGTAACAAAATCTCTCGACAACTCTCTTCAGAAGCAATAACAACAATTCTTAGCAACAACAATAATAATTTTTAGCAACCTCTTTTGGGCATAGATTACATACATTTATACATGGAGGGGATTCTCGAGCCTTCCTTATGACTAATCTAGTGATTTCACATTATAATTAAATCATTCTACCAGTAATCTTATTACAAATAAATGAAATTGAATAAATCACAATCCTCTGGAATCTAAACTACTTTGAATGTGCGTGTTGGATGTTGAGTTGTCCTGTACTTGGCCTCATTGAATGTTGAGGGCGATGCCCCTCCATCATAAAGAAAGATGACCTACATACTTACCTATTCAAGTGCCCTTAATATAGGGTTATATAACAGAACCACCAACTAGTAATGACATCTTTCTCGAGTCCAAATACATCAAATAATACTTATCTTTCTCAAACTTCTTCTTGATGATGTAAGGGCTAATCCAAAAGATATTATCCTTCTGATTATATTTATGATTTCTCTTCCTATTGTCCGAGATGAATGCAATACTTTCTTAGATTTAGTTGGTGTAGGGTATACCTTTGATGTAAGGATATGGAGGTTGTGTGTTGACCACATCTTTAATGGTTTTCTCATGTTCTTTGTTCTCTTTATCTTATTTCTTTAATATCTGGATGGACCCTGGTTCTTTCCCTTTTTCCATCTTCTCCTTGTACTCATTTGTTCTCAGGAGTAGTGTATCTATGCAATCTTCCCATGAAAAGGGAAGGTCCCATGTGTAATACCCCTAGGCCGAACCCCAACTGTATATGTAAATGAAAATGCATTTAAGATGGTGTGTTGCTTGATATCATTTCTTTTGTATGCACCTTCCATTGTATAGGGTGTGCATGTACTGCACACTAAAATGATGAAGTGTGCACATTCTAGGATATCCCATGCAACAAAATTAAGTACGCGTGATTTTGAGTCCAAAGAGACTTTGTGTATATGTTGTGTTTTATAGGTTGGTGAGCTAGTTATTATAAGCTAGGAGGCCTATGTGTTGAATTAGGCTAGAGAGCCCAGAAGATAGAGGCCAGTGAGCCTATTTTTGTATATGTCTTATCATCAATATAATACATCACTGCATGTAGAGCGACCATGATAAAAGAGTATGGGGGACTAAACTCCACTAGTTAGGGAAAGAGGGGGATAAAAGTTAAGGAAAAGGGATAATCTAGGGAGATTAAGCCAAAAAGGAATATTATATTAATACATCTTAAAGTATAAAGTATGGATAATTATTTTATCCTAAATTCTAAGGATGGGGACAAGTGGGCCAAAGTAGCTCTCAACATGACAAGTTTCAAGTTGGGGACATGTATACATATAGTTTGCACTTAGTTCATTTGTCGATCCATTCATTCCAGGATCATTCACTCACTCATTCAAATGTCCTCCATAGATTTTTGTTACTATTATTATACCTATACCCATACCAGTACTGGTACTTGTACCTGGTTAGATTAGGAGATGGACAGAAGAAGCAGTTTGTGAGGCCCGTGGGAGATTGAAGAGGCGGGTTGTCAGGCTCGTGAGAAAATCTCTCTAGGTGAGAGAATTGTTGGTAATTGATTCTCGAAGGTGATAAACTGTAGATATAGGGGTCTAAGACTTCTTGTTCATCCTGTTGCTAAAGACCAAAAAGGAAGTGGGGAAGCCGAAGGACTATTGAGAAGAGAAGGGACACACTTCCTAGGGTGGGACAAGAATGTGGGGAATGAGAGACTGTAGGTTGCTAGATTGAGTTGGAACCTATGACGGGGTTGTTCCTATTTTCTGAGATACATCAACCTAGTTAGGAATCAATTTACCCGAGTGGAGTTTAGTCCTAGCTCAGGGGTGACCAACTGCTAAGAGTGATGAGCAACATAGTCTAAGGCTGGGAGGTTCGTGGAAGTTCTGCACGTAGTTGGTGATATTCTTACCAAGATACATGTCCATTTTTTGTTAAATTACATTTTGCATTATTATGTATGTGTTTATTTTATTGGGTTTTCCTGTGTGTGTTGCATGTGTATTTTTATTATTATTATGTTTGAATTTGTGCATTTGTAGAATGTATTTGTTTGTTTTATGTTTTATATATAAAACTACACAAGTTTTTCTGTGTCTATATGTTTTAATCTGCATACAGTTCGAATTTTTTTATGTGGTATAGCCCAGTTGGATGTTGGGGATTTTACAATATGGTATTAGAGCTCCAGTTTTCAACACTGAGTCTCGATGGGTCGAGAAAGTTGAATTCAAGTGAAATTACATAGAGAATTTATTTCGAAGTGGCTAAATTTCAAGTTACAGAGCATCCATGGTAAAAATTAGAAGAAATTGTATGGAATTGGGGGAAAACCCAAATTTATGTTGTTAAATCCAGGGGAAATTGAGAAATTTCATCAAGTAATGAGATATTCCTAATTTAATATTTGTTCTAGCAAATTCAGATGTAGAATTGGTTGAATTTGAAGTTATAGGGAAGCCATGAAAGATGGAGCGAGATTAGTTGATTAAAATCAGGGATGATTTTAAGGATGGAAATTTATATTAAAATGTAGAAACATGTGCTAATATTACTAGTCCTTGATATGGAAAATGTAAAATGTTTGGCGATAGTTTTGTAAAAATATTCAAATTTCCAAAGATTTAATATACTTTGTATAAAATTTTGGCGATTTTTAAGGTAAAATAATTTTATTCTATGGAATTTGGACAAATCGTTTTTAGAAAAAATGGAAAATAGAGAATCTGTTTTTGGGGAAAACCATCGAAAACTAGCCCATTTGCGAAATTTATCCCCTAAAATCATCTATGATTAAAATTCTCAATTCGTTAATTGAGTTTAGGAAAAATTTGTTTCAGGAATGTCAACCAACAACACTTTTTTGTTGCAGAGGTTGAATTGGTGTTATCATGGTGAAATTAAAAACAATTCATAGTTGCAGAATGTCTATGGTGAAAATTGAGAAAATATTTGGCAAAAGCCCCAATTTCTATAGCAAAATTCATGAGGAATTGATGCACATAAAAATGAATGTGTGCGGGTGTGCACACTAAAAATGCATGGTGCATAGTGAAAAGCTTGTGATGTGTGGAAAATAAAGGTGCATGGCTACGTGCGCTAAACATTGGTGTTGCACGGTGGAGAGTGGTAATGCACATAAAATATTGGCATGTGGGTGTGCACACTTAAATTTGGCGCTGCGTGGTGCAGAGTGGTAATGCACGGAAAATATTGGCATGTGGGTGTGCACACTTAAATTTGGCGCTACGTGGTGCAGAGTGGTAATGCATGAAAATTTTTAGCACGCAGGTGTGTGCACTGAAATTTGGAACTGCGCGGTGCAAAGTGGTAATGCAAGAAAAATATTGGTGCACGGGTTTGTGCACTTAAATTTTGCGTTGCGCGGTCTAGAGTGGAAATGAGAGAAAAATAACAGTGTGTGGATGTGTGCAATAAATTTAGAATTGCACAGTGCAAATTGATTGACACATGCATAGTACTGGTTGGTGCAGTGTGCACACGCATAATAATGGTGCACGTGGCATGTGCAGTATTGACTGAACGTAGAGGAATTTTGTTGGTGCGTGTGCAATGTGGGTATATGTTGTCACGCAAACGTTTAGCTAGTGGTGCATGCGGAGTACTGGTGCACGGTGGGGGAAGACTAAAATTTGGCATGGTGCAATGTGTATATTAACATGCGTGTGGAATATTAGCGCGTGACACAAAAATTGCGCACAACCAGTATTAGGGCATGAACTATAATTATGCACAGTGGATATTGGAATGTGACACAAAAGTAGTTCACACCAGTTATTGGTGAGCGAAAGAAGTGATCCACATTGGTTATAGGTGCACGAAGCATGCGCTACATTATGGTGTTGCTCCACATGCTAAATATGGGTGTACAAGTTCAAATTTGTGCACGCAAAGTGGTTTGGATGGTCTACAACAGTAGAAAACTAGTGAATTTCTACGACATTTTATACTGTTTGAAGGTCATGTTTTTGCAGTACATTTTTTAGGCCCTAAACAATGATTTTAGCTACTCAAAAACCACAAGAACAGAGTGTACTAAAGTATGACGCAGACCCCCCTACCTTCTGGCTGAAATCCACACAGGATCGATCTCCTTCAAATCCACAGAACCAAATTAGTTCTTTTGGGCCCTCACTGGAACCCCACGAATTTGATCCACATGTCTTTCACGAAAACTCCACTGGCACAAGAAATGCACCAGGCGTGAGTCTTCACCTCCACACAACCACCAAATAAAACCATGACCTTTTCTGAAAACGGATTTTGGGTTTTGCGACTTTAGGGGTTTCAACACCAAGATCCTCAACTCCTTGTCATCAGAAGTGTCGAAAAGCCGAACCCCGAAATGCCGAAATGTGTGACCAAAACCCCACTCCAAAGATACGTCGCGTTTCGCGACTTCGGGGGTTTTCAACTCAAAGTGCCCCAACTCCTTGTCCTTGGGATGTCCAAAATGATGAACCCCGAAACTCCGAAATGCCGAACCCCTAAAGGGTTGGTTAATGACAAGCTCCCCGCTTGGATCCTGTCCACATCACCTTGTCCCGTGACCCGATGCTACTCCTTCGAATGCTTTCAGGTTTTTGTGTTTTGAGATTTCGCGATTCCAGCTGCAACAGTTATTGACCCTTCGAACTCCCGGGTCCCGGAATGCCAAAATATCGAACCCCGAAATGCTGAAATTCCACTTCAAAGGGAGATCAACGGTTGTGATCCTCCCCTGATCTGATGACTTATGTTATTTTGGGATTTCATGGGATAAGAGTCCCAACTCTTTCCCTTTGTATATTCTGGTGTCTGAAATGCCAAAATCCTCCTTTCGGGGATTTCCCTGAAACCTTGACCGCTTTCCACATATCCTCCTGCGATGAATGGTCCTGATGCTTTCAAGATTTCAGGAGTCGAGACTTTCTGTCTCGCAACTCTTTCTTCTTCAAATCCCGGTATCTGAAACCCCGATGGCTTTCGGATTTCTGCCACATGCCCTCTCAACAATGGACGGTCCTGATCTTTTCGGGACATTGACAAGTCCTTGCCTTTGCATATACGATGGTTAAACCTTGTGCACCTTCTCCTGGATTTGATTGCTATCGACTCCCTGTGCTAGATCTGGTGGCCCAGATCTGTTCTTCTACGCTCTCTCCTCCTACTTCCTAGACATAGATTCAACGGTCCAGATCTCGTCCCCTACCTGATCCAATGGTAGCTATGCTCCCTCATGAGCTTGGACTTCTTTCTTCCCCTTGGAAGATTTCCAAAGTTTTCAAATGCCTCGAACTTTGCTTTTGCTGAGAAACCTGTATCCTTTCTCTCGCCTATATTCTAAGCACGCTATCCCTCTTGAGTTTGTCGACTCTGAAACCTCAAAGGTTTCTCGACCTATGCACTCCTTACAAGGTCCCTGCACACAACTGTGTTATCCATCCTAATCTTGGTCAACTCAGAAACCTTGAAAGGTTTCTCAACCTTCGGCTCCTCTTGGCTACTTCTCTATGTGCAAAGGCATTGCTCCTCCTGAGATTTTGAACTTGAGACAAGTTAACTCTGAGTGCACTTCATGTTCTATTTCTTCTGAGCTTAAGAACTTCATTCATTTTCTTATTCATACACTCCTTGTGCCACTGAGTTTTCGGATAACTCAATTCGAAGTATTTCTTGCAAATAAATGATTCACGCCCTCTTGGCATTCTTCTGCTCGATGCACACCTTGCAGAGCCTAACAAAGTATTTAGTAACTCTGTAAGTGTCTCCTCCTTGACACTTCTCTTCTCTACGAACTCAAAACAAGAGTTCCTTCTATGCACACTTGCATCAACTCAATGCCCACCTGGCACAGTTCTCCAGAATCCTCAGTGACTCTGTCTTTTCACTAAACTTGAAATAGATTTCTCCTCAATGAATCCTATGAATTTGCTCAATGCCCTCCTGGCATAGCTTCTACAGGACCCTCAGTGATTATGTTTTCTCTGTGCCTTCCTCTGCACAGTCTTCACCTCCAAGGTGTTCAACAACCTTGAGGCTTCCTCCCGAGTCCAAGACTTCCTCTGGTGCACCCTCCTGGCACATCTTTGTCCGAAATTCCACAAAATTCAGAAGTGCACTCGTTGAACTAGCTTACAGAACCCACATCGTTATGTCATGCAACCTCTTCCATGAAGCCTCGAAGAACCAGACTTGAAATCAAAGAACTCACAGACAGGGAAATCTATCTATCTCTGCAAATGCATACCTAAGATACATCTGCAGTATATCATCACACATAAATACATTCATTCATGAATTCATAAACACATGAACAACAAAATGCAGGAAAAACTGCTTTGTTTTTATTAATCAAGAATGCTTGATTATAATGTGTTTGAGCTCAGACTGCAACAGAGTCTCAGCTCTCCTCTCTTCTCCCTATTCTCTCTGTTCTTCTCTCTATGGACTCTACTGACTTTACTGACTCTACTGACTCTGCTGACTCTCTTCTCTACTGACTACCTCTCTAGATACAAATGTGATTTTTACAAAAGGGGGCTCCTCGAGCGCTTCCCTCCATCCTCACCAACTCTCATTTATTTACATTCAATTACATTGAATGGATATTTAGGCCAAATTAGATATAGATCTCAGCCTTACAACCAATTAAGGAAACCTTTATCTAAGAATGCACACATGTATGGATTTTGGCTCTACCATCCTTACAAACATTTGATACATTTTTCAAAATTTGAAATTCGAAAGCGAGAGGGTTGCGCCTCTCCTCTCCATTGAACACACTTGATGTGCTAGCTGGCTAGCATGTAGCTATCTTGGAGCAATGCTCCTGCATCATACTCCTCTACTGTGAAAAATTCATGAGAGCTCCTTCTCATGAGCTTCCCATCATGGCTATTGAAATCCACCTGGATCCCAAACAGTTCTTTGGAGTTGTCCATCTGCTCCACTTCTTCGTTGCTATTGCATCTATTTCCCTACTTCTATGCCAGGTTCTCCTCTGTTCAGTTTCCCCTCATTGATAGTTTCTGCTGCTAACCTCCACATCAACCTTCTAATATTCTCAATCTCCTCGTCCAGCTACTGCCATGGTTGTCTCTCTCTATGCAATCTTCTCAGCTGCATTCTCTCTTTAAAAATGGGTATATCAACTAGATCTCCCATGCCATATTCTACCTCTGTGGCCTCAACTTGCCACCCTACTGCAAAATTCAGCTCTGCAGTCTTATCTTCTTGACGGACCTGTTGTTCAGCCATTTTCTCTGACAGACTTGCTTCTACCATTTCACCTTGTGCTGGTTGAATTCTAGCTTCCTCCAGCTGCTCCTCAGACTGGAATTCTCCTTCATCTTCTGTTGCATGCATCAACACTACAATTATCATCTGTTTACCCTTTTCATCTCCCTAGCTAAAATTTTTGATTGATTCCTCGGAATTCTCTTCTGCTATCATTTGCATGACTTTTTCCTCGTGGCAGTCATCTACTGGATCTGGATGGTTCAACCAATCCTGTAGCATCTCCAACTCCATCTCCCATGGAGTGAGCATCTTATATGCATGCTCCTCTTCTTTTCCTTGGGCAACTTCTGATATCTACTCCATCTATTTGATAGTTACAACTAGCTATCTTTCTGCTATTGATGCACCCGCAACATATTCCCTAGCCTCATATTGGTTATATTGTAGGAATACCTTTATCCCTCTAATCATCAGAATGTTCTTCTGATCTTCCTTCTGGATGGTACAAGTTTCTAAATTGTCATCATCTTCATTCACATGATCTGCAAAACCACATGAATCTTTAGTTCTCAATACTCCTTGTTGAGTTGAACTCAATCATGAGTCCCTAAGACCTTCATATATTCTAATCTTCTCTCCCTTGCCCACCTAGAAATATGGATTTTCTCCTCTTCCTCTTCTCACCTAGCAGTATTTGAGATCCCCCAGTGATCCCATCTCATTGCCTTCCTGGCAACCTAAATTTTCTTATCTTCCCTCCTGGCAGCATACGAGACCTTCACTTGATCTCTTTCCATTGCCCACCTGGAAATATGAATTTCCAATGCTGTCCTCCTGAAAGTCTATGACATCCTCCAATGATCCCATTTCATTACCCACCTAGCAATTGGAAAATTCATCTCTTCCCTCCTGGTAGTTCATGAGATCTGTAACCGATCTCCCTACCTCATCACTGAGATTCTTCCCAGTCTTTGGTTCAAACATATGAACCATATCCTCTTCATCTCTGAGGCTTTCAACATACCTCAACCATTCCTTCAACAAATTTCATTGCCTTCGGGCCAATAACTCCTTGGCTGGCCATTTCACTTTCATTTTCATGGGCCATTCATATACCCATGGCAATTTTGTATCCTTCTACATTCGAAATGAAATATCCTCCATCATCATTCTTATCTTGGTGAGTTCTTTCTCCATATCTACTTTACTCATCTGTTGGTGGTCTCCTCTTCCACCATGCTCATGGCCTTTAATAGCCATTTTTCTATTCCTATCTTCCCTCCTGGAAAACTTGTTGCTATCACTCTACAACTGTGAGTGCTTCCAGCCTTTCCTTCAGTCCTCCTGACTGTCTATTTGTTGGTCTGTCCTGCAACAATCTCTTCAATCCTCTTCATCTTAAATATACAGACGAAGTCCTACTCTGATACCACATTGACGGTGTGTATCAGAGTATTTTATTTATCTACTTTGCCTCCTTTTGCCTGCGTTCTATAGACAAAAAGTGGCTCTGATACCACTTTGATGAAGACCCTCCTGCCCTCGGGCCAAGATCTGCATAGGATCAATCTCCTTCAAATCCATAGAACTAAATTAGTTCTTTTGGGCCCTCACTAGAACACCACGAATTCGATCCACATGTCCTTCACAAAAACTCCACTGGCACAAGAAATGCACCAGGCATGAGTCTTCACCTCCACACGACCACCAAATATGACCACGACCTTTTCTAAAAAGGGATTTCATGTTTCATGACTTTGGGAGTTTCAACACCAAGATCCCCGACTCCATGTCATTAGAAGTGCCGAAAATCTGAACCCCAAAATGTCAAAATGTGTGACCGCAACCCCACTCCAAAGATATGTCGTGTTTCACAACTTCGGGGGTTTTAAACTCAGAGTGCCCTGGCTCCTTATCCTCAGGATTTATGAAATGATGAACCCTAAAAATCCAAAATGTCGAACCCAGAAAAGGTTGGCGAGTGACAAGATCCCCACTTGGATCCTGTCCACATGACCCTATCCCGTGAATTGGTGCTATTCCTTTGAATGCTTTCGGGTTTTCGCGTTTTAGGATTTCGCGATTCTGACTGCAATAGTTCTTGACCCTTCGAACTCTCAGGTCCCAGAATGATGAAATATCAAACCTTGAAATGCCAAAATTCCACTTCAAAGGGAGATCAACGACTGTGAGCCTCCCCTGATCCGACAACTTACGTTCTTTCAGGATTTCATCGGCCAAGAGTCTGGACTCTTTCCCTTTGTATCTTCCGGTGTCTGAAATGTCGAAATCCTCCTTTTGGGGATTTCCCCAAAATCTTGACCACTCGCCACGTATCTTCCTGCGATGAACGGTCCTAATGCTTTCAGGATTTCAGGAGTTGGGACTTCCTGTCTCGTGACTCTTTCTCCTTGAACTCCCGGTATCCGAAACCCTGATGGCTTCCAAATTTCTTCCATGCGTCCTCTCAACAATGGACGATCCTGATATTTTTGGGACTTTGATAAGTCCTTCCCTTTGCATATACGAGGGTTAAACCTCCTGCACCTTTTCCTGGATCCGATGGCTATCGAATCCTTCCGCTAAATCTGACGACCCAGATCTGTTCTTCTATGCTCTCTCCTCCTACTACCTGGACGTAGATTCAACGATCCATATCTCGTCCCCTACCTCATCCAATGGTAGCTATGGTCCCTCATGAGCTTGCGCTTCTTTCTTCTCCTTGGAAGATTTCCAAAGTTTTCAAAGGCCTCGACATTTTCCTTTCCTGCGAAACCTGTATCCTCACTCTCGCCTGTATTCTAAGGACACTGTCCCTCCTGAGCATTGTCGACTCTGAAACCTCAAAGGTTTCTCAACCTCTGCACTCCTTGTAGGGTCCCTGCACACAACTGTGCTATCCATCCTAAGCTTGGTCAACTCAGAAACCTTGAAAGGTTTCTCAACCTTCTTCTCCTCTAAGCTATTTCTCTGTGTGCAAAGGCACTATTCCCCCTGAGCTTCTAAACTTGAGACAAGTTCACTCTGAGATCACTTCTTGCAGTATTCCTTCTAAGCTTAAGAACTTTAGTCAAGTTCTTATTCACACACTCCTTGTGCCACTGAGTTTCCAAATAACTCAATTCAAATTATTTCTTGCAAAGAAATGCTTCACACCCTCTCGGCGTTCTTCTACTCGATGCACACCTTACAGAGCCTAACAGAGTATTCAGTAACCTTGTAAGTGTCTCCTCCTTGACACTTCTCTTCTTTATGAACCCAAAACAAGAGTTCCTTCCATGCACACTTGCACCAACTCAATGCCCACCTGGCAGAGTTCTCCATAATCCTCGCTGACTTTGTCTTTTCACTGAACTCGAAATAGAGTTCTCCTCAATGCATCCTGTGCATTTGCTCAATGCCCTCCTAGTAGAGATTCTACAAAACCCTCAATGATTATGTTTTATCTATGCCTTCCTATGCACAGTCTTCACCTCCAAGGTGTTCAACAACCTTGGGGCTTCCTCATGTGTCTAATAATTTCTCTGGTGTGCCTTCCTAGCACGTCTTTGCCTGAAATTCTGTAGAATTCAGAAGTGCACTCGTTGCACTGGCTTACACAACCCACAACGTTCTGTCATGCAACCTCTTGCATGAAGCCTCAAAGAACCAGACCTGAAATCAAAGAACTCATAGATAGGGAAATCTATCTATCTCTGCAAATGCATACCTAACATACATCTACAAGTATATCATCACACATAAAGACATTCATTCATGAATTCATAAACACATGAACAACAACATGCAGGAAAAACTACTATGTTTGTATTAATCAACAATGCCTGATTACAATGTGTTCGAGCTCAGACTGCAACAAAGTCTTGACTCTCCTCTCTTCTCCCTATTCTCTCTGTTCTTCTCTCTATCAACTCTAACGACTTTACTGAATCTACTGACTCTACTGACTCTCTCCTCTACTGACTACATTTCCATATACAAAGGTTCTTTTTACAAAAGGGGGCTCCTTGAGCACTTCTCTCCATCCTCACCAACTCTCATTTATTTACATTCAATTACTTTAAATGGTTGTCGAGTCCGAATCGGATCTAGATCTCATCCTTACAACCAATTAAGGAAAATTTTATCTAAGTCTGCGCACATGTATGGCTTTTGTCTCTACCATCCTTACAAACATTTAATACATTTTTCAAAATTTGAAATTTGAAAGCGAGAGGACTACGCCTCTCCTCTCCATTGAACATGCTTGATGTGTTGGCTGGCTAGCGCGTAGCTGGCTTGGAGCGATGCTCCTGCATAAAAGTACATTATGTCTCTGCATCTCAAATGAAAGAGATCGGAGAGGGATTTATAATGGTGTAAATCATTCATCAAACTGAGCTTTTATGAGGAAGTTATAGCACAAATAGTGGAGGGTGAATTTTAAGACCTAACTAACCTCAAAGGGCCATAACTTTCTCCTTTGGAATTAGATTGAGGCACATGAGAAGTCTATTGAAAGTTATTAAACCTTAGAAAATATTCCTAGAGTTTAATTAAAATTTTGGGCATGTTAAAAATGTTTAATATGGAAAAGAATGTACATGTAGCATTCCTGACCAAAAACATGGATTGGCCTAGAACTTCAACAGGCTATAACTAGCATCCCAGAACTCAGAAAAAGGTGAAACTTGGACATACTATCCAAAATATGTATATGAATAAACCTAACTGAGATCCTAATAAAACTCCAATGGAGTAATTGCAAAAATGCATAATTACAACACATAATTGCACCAAGTTGAAGAGTGAACAGAAAAATTAATGGACAATTTTCAAATAAACATAACTTTCTACTCAAGACTCAGAATTGAGCATGGAAGCAGGCATTGGAAAAATATTGGATAATAGAATATAATTATTCACCTAGAAAATTGATATGGGAATTCAAATTTCCAAAAATCAGAAGAAATAATTATGATGCATTATTGAACCAGAATGGTTCATATTTTCATGAAATTATTGAAACAGCTAGGCTGACAAAGTTTTGTTGGTTGCATATTTTGCAGAGTTAACAACAAATAGATCAGATAAGAATCAACATAGAGTTCCTAGGAATGTAATATGCACATGGGGATTACATCCAGGAAGATTATATCAAAGGGATGGATGTCCATATGAGCATTGAAGGAACAAACTCCAATGGACATGGAGAAGGAAGGGATGAAAACATGAATATGGAAGAGACCATAAAAAATTTATAGAAGGATTTACAGAGCCATAAGGATGATAATGAAAGGATTATGAAATCCAAGGATCAGTAGGAGGACTTCAACACGAAATTAATGCAGAGCTTGAACATAATAGAAAATAAATTGGATAAGGAGAGTGGCTCAAGCAAATCCGGAAGTCACGGGTCTCCTGATGAGAAAATAAGAACAATAAGTGTTATCATACATCATTGTCACTCCCCCAAGCATTCCAATAAAAGATCACATAACATATCAAGTCCATCCCCTGTCATCAAGCATAAGGGGTCTGTTGCGGATGATCTATGAGGAGAAATGAACAAAATCAAACCTCCTACATTTGATGGTGAGCACAAGAAGGATGAAGATTGAGAGACATGGTTGTTGGACATGATAAATTATTTTTAATTAAATAATTATTATTCTCATGTAGGAGGAATAATTTTCATCTATCAACTCAAGGGAAAGGCATTCATGTGGTAGGATCAACTTGTGCAGCTGCAACACAATAAAGAGAAAAATGTTACTTTGAGGGAATTCAAGAAGTATTTTGAAAATAAATACTTGAATAAGAGATATTGTGATAATAAAATGAAAGAGTTATTTGAACTCAAACTCGAGAGTATGACCATAGATGAATATGAAAGAAGGTTTTTAGAACAACTAAAGTATGTCTCTTTCATCGAGGATGAGACAATTAAGATTCAGAGGTATTTGAGTGGATTGTGATCATTCATTAGTGAAAAAATACAATATGATGATCCCAAAACATTGGAGCAGACCATAAGGCAAGCTAAAATCCTATATGATCAACAAAAATCAGGTCAAGATTTCCAAAAAGATTGGGAAGACAAAAATAAATTCAAGATGGATCAAAGGAAAGAGGGGACTAAGCCACCATTCTTCAGAAATAATCCTCAGACAAAACCAACTTCTAGAGAAACCAGAATAATTGAGACAGGGGGTCAAAGTCCAAGGAAACCACCTATTCAATGTTGGGGTTGTAAAGGAGATCATATGTTTGTAGATTTTCCTCATAAAGGTGAAAAAGTGAGGATTGTTCACAATGTAAAGCAAGATGAAATAGTGGAGGACATGTGAATAAATGTACCAAGGATCTATGCAGCCCTGGACAAAAAACAAGCATAGTATCAGCCACATATGATTGAAGTGGAAGTTAAGATCAACAACCAAACCATTTTTATTTAATTGATTCAGGAGCTAGTCATAATTATATATATCGTAAGATGGTGAAAAGTTTTCATTTTCCAAGAAGAAATAATGGAAAATATTGGTTGGTGCAGCTGGCTACCGGAGCCAAAAGAAAAGTTAATGAGATGGTTAAGTCATGTCTTATGGACATGAATGGACTGAACACCAAGGCTGATTTGAACATCTTTCCTTTAGGTTTCTATGACTGTTTAATTGGTATGGATTGGTTCAACAAACATCATGTTATCCTAGACTGTCCTAACAAGGCATTTACTTTCTTGTATGAGGAAGGGAACCTAAGGATAGTGTAGGGAAGTACTAGGGCAGTAACCATAAGAGAAATTTCATCATTGCAGCTGAATAAATGTTACAGAAAAGGGTGTCAAATATTTGCAGCACATATGGAAGAGACACCTAAAGATAAGGTGTCAAATATTGAATATTATGTAGTCCTAAAAGAGTTTGAAGATGTGTTTAAGGAAATACCAAGATTACCCCCTAAAAGAGACATTCATTTCTCCATAAATTAGATGCCTAGAGAAACTCCAATATCCAAGACTGCCTATAGGATGAGTACACCATAATTGAAGGAGTTACAAATGCAACTTGAAGATATTCTGAAGAAGGGGTATGTACGACCAAGTGTGTCAGGTTGGGGTGCCCCAGTTTTATTTTTGAAGAAAAAGGATTGAACATTGAGATTTTTCATTGACTTTAGGTAGTTGAAAAAGGTAATTGTAAAGAATAAGTATCCTTTGCCAAGGATTGATGACCTCTTTGATCAGTTGAAAAATGAAAAAAATATTGTCCAAGATTGATCTCAGGCCAGGTTATCATCAAGTAAGAATTAAAGAAGAAGACATCAACAAGATTTCTTTCAGAACAATGTATGGTCATTATGAGTTCACAGTGGTGTCATTTGAGTTATCAAATGTGCCAGTTCTCTTCAAGTGTTTAATGAATGGTATTTTCAGAGAATATTTAGACAAGTTTGTCATTGTATTCTTAGATGAAATTATTTTATATTCTAAGTCAAAGGAAGAGCATGAACAATAATTGAGGATGGTATAACAAGTATTAAGGGAGCATCAGTTGTATGCCAAATCGATAAAGTGTTCATTTTATTAGAAACAAATTCATTATTTGGGGCATATCATTTCATAGGATGGGATAGAAGTGGATCCTGAGAAGGTAGAACCCATTAGAGGATGGTTAGTGCCAAAGAATGTGACATAAAACATATCATTCATGGGCCTTCCAGGATGCTATAGGAGATTTATTGAAGGATTCTCAAAGATTGCACATCCAATCACTTCCTTGCAAAAGAATGGTGTGGAATTTCAGTGGACATTGGATTGTGAAAATAGTTTCCAACACTTGAAGAAATTATTAACAAGTGCTCCAATACTAAGGATTTTTTATCCAAATGAAGACTTCATTGTATGCAAAAATGCATGTAAAGAAGGACTTGGTGGAGTCCTCAGTCAAAATGGATTTGTTGTATGTTATGAATCAAGGAAATTGAAGGAGCATGAAAGGCACTATGTCACTCATGATTTGGAGTTGGGAGCCATATTGCATGCCTTGAGGAAGTGGAGACACTAACTCGTGGGGAAAAGGATTGAGCTGAGAACAAACCATAATGGTATGAAATATTTATTTAATCATCCAAATCTAAATGTTAGGAAAATAAGGTGGTTAGAATTTCTCAGTGAATATGACTTTGATATAAAGCATATCAAAGGGAAAGAGAACAAAATGGTTGATGCACTCAGCAGAAGCGTGGATGAGTTGCATGCTACAACCATTATCATGTACCAATCATATTTGAAAGACAAAATCATAGAGGCTGCAAAATCATATTTGCAATACAAGGAATTAGTGGCAAAATTACAAAAAGGTATTTTGCAGTAGAAAATTGAAGACTATAAGCTAGAAAATGATGAAATTCTCATATACAAGAATTCCCAGGAATTGAAAAATATTATATTGAGAGAAATGAATAATGTAGCTTATGTTGGGCACCCAGGTTATCAAAAAACTATTGCAGCTATCAAGCGCCAATATTATTAGCCAAGCACGAAGAAAGAAGTTGTTGATTTTATTGCCGAATGTTTGGAGTATCAAAAGGTAAAGGCTGAGCATAGACACCCATAGACACCCAACTCGCTTGCTACAACTGTTATCACTAAAAAATCATTTGTATCATTGCACACAATGGTTGAAGAAAAAAATCAATCCCAACAACAATTAGTCCACCTACAACACCAAATTCCACCAAAAAGGAAAAAAACTATATACTTGGTTCAAAAAATCAAAGTACGCAAATTCACCAAAGGAGGCATGCACACTATAAATATCAAATCATCCACATATAAAAAAACAATTAAAACACTAACTTGTTGATTTGATTTCATGTACAGTGTTGGCTCATTTTCACTTCTCTCAAATCCATTATGTGTGAGATAGGAATATATGCGACTGTACCAAGCTCTCGAAGATTGTTTTAAACCATACAATGCTTTCTTCAATCTGTATACTTTGTCTTCTTGTCCTGGAACCTCATAACCTTGTGGTTGTTCCACATATAATTGTTCTTATAAGTTTCCATTCAAAAATTGTTGAATTTACATCCATATGATAAACTGGCCATTTATACTACGCAACAATCGCTAACAATCGCTAACCACTAGTGAAAATGTTTCATTGTAATCAATTATAGGTTGTTGTGTAAATCCTCTAGCAACTAACCTTTCCTTGTACTTCTATACATGTGCTTTTGCATCTTGCTTGGTTTTATAAATCCACTTGACACTTATAACATCCTTGTCTTCGAGTACATCAACCAAATTCCATGTTTGATTGTTCTCTATGGATTTGATTTATTCATCCATGGCTTGTACCCATACATCCTCTTTGACATATTCTACAAAGGTTAATGGATCATCTATTTGTGGAAATAGAGAAAAAAATGAAAACGAATTTACTACGTCTTCATTATAGATGTCGTGTAGACTTATTTTCTTTCTTGGTAACAAACTTGTTAAAGTTGGATCTGGATATGTAGAACTACTTGGACTACTTGTTGGTGTTTCTTTCTCTCTAGGTGTAGACTGCACACCTAATGTTCTTATTCGAGTGTTTTGCATGGTAATTTGCATTGTAGTGCTAGATGTAGATGGGACTACGCACTGACCTATGCATGGTGTTTGAACCATTATATATTTTGTGTCATCATGCTCCATCCTATCAATAATTTTTAATTTATTTGCTATGCTTTCATCCCATGCATCATTCTCCATGAACTAAACATTGCGACTGATTATGAATTTTCTTGCGACAGGGTCATACAACTTGTATCCTTTTGTTTCTTGAGAATACCCTACAAATAAACATTTATGTCTTTTGTTGTCCATCTTCCTTCTAAGTTCATATGGTACATGTGCATATGTGATGCAACCAAAAAAAATTAAGTGCGCCACATTATTCTTTGAACTTGTCTAGACTTCTTGAGGAACTCTATTCTTCACACTCGTTTTCAAACATCTTTTCAATATGTATACTGCAGTTGCTACTTCCTCAGCCCAATATTCATTTGACAAATGTTTGGTTGTCAACATACTACGCTCCATTTCCATAATGGTTTTGTTCTTTCTTTTCGTCACACCATTTTGTTGTGGTGTGTATCACGAAGTAAATTGCTTGTATATGCCATGAACTTTACTAAAGTTCTGAAATTCTCTCGAAATGTATTCTCCTCCTCTATCTGTTATTAGGCACTTGATGTAAAAACCACTTCGTTTCTCCACAAGTGATTTGAACTGCTCAAAACAACCCAATGCATCATATTTATGCTTTAGGAAATAAATCCATGTCTTTCTTGAGAAATCATCAATGAATGTTATAAAAAAAGTACTCCCTCCTATAGATGGAGTTTGCATTGGTCCATTAATGTTTGAGTGTATTATTTCCAGTGGAGATTTTTCTCTGTAAGACTTGCCAACTAGAAATTATTCTCTATGTTTCTCGCCAAATATACATCCTTCACATATCCTTTCCGGTTTTCAATCAATGGTAAGCCTTTTACCACATCCTTTGTCTGTAGCAGCTTCAGACCTCCAATGTTCAAATGTCCAAATATGAAGTGGCATATCCATGAATCATCCTATGTTTCACATTTGAATGATGCCTTCATCTCTATGCCATTTTCTCCTTTCTTTATATTGCGCTCACTATTTCCTTTATTAGAATTACACACACTTTTTGATGTGAATGGAGTGTCTAACTGCACACTTTTTCCTTTACCAACAGTTTTCTTTGTATTCTTATTCTTGGATCAATTCAATGTCAATGGGAACATCTTGTTACTTATCATCTAGATTTTTGCAATTAGAAGATTGCTTGGGAATTTATCCATGATCACACAGTGATTATGTTCCATGTAGATTATGTATCATTTTTGTAACAATTTCCCCATACTCATCGGATTATTCTTCAGACCAAAAACATAATATACATGAGACATAACTTTTTGTTCTCCTTGTCTGGTTAAAATTTTTATATCTCCTTTTCCTAAGACAATGACCTGGATATTTGTTCCAAGTGTAACCTTTGTTTGGACTAACTCATGCAAACTAGAGAACAATTATGTGGTTCCTGTCATGTGGTTACTGTAGCCTCAATCTAAGTACCATATGTCACATGGACTTACTTGAGAAAAATTGCATTCACCTCGTGACAATATATTAGGCATTTCTACTATGCTAGGCGCACCTACAACACACACTATAAACATAGGGCGAGTTTGGTTATTTGTGTTTTGTGATTGATATTGAATTTTCTTGTTCTAATTATACTATCTATTTCTGCATTCATATGCATAATTTCCATACTTTTTATAGTAATGGCATTGAATCTTTGATTTGTCATTTCTTTGACAACTTGACTAGCAGGTACTTGGGTTTTGGCCTCTTCCAACAACATTTATAGGATTTATACTACATCCACTTTCTTCATAACTTCTTCCTCTCTCTCTATATTTAACTCTCTTTGTTCCTCTTCCACAGATTATAGAGGATTGCGTGGAAAATGCATTCTCTAATGACATACTTGATCCATTCAATTTTTGTTCATGATTGATGAGGGAAGTTTGTAGATCATCTAGATTGAACTGAATCAAGTCTTTTCTCTCTTCTAAGGTCACAACAAGGGTATCAAACTTAGGAGGAAGACTCCTAAGTACCTTCTCAACAACTTTTCCGTCTTCTATGGTTTTACCATGAGACTTAATTTGATTTATCAGTCCAATGAAGTGGGTGTAGAATGAATCTAATTTGTTTGAATTATTCATTGACATGGTTTCAAAATCTCTTCTAAGAATCTACAGTTTTGTAGTCTTTACTTTGTCCATACCCTCATAAGAGGTTTGTAATATCTCTCATGCTTCCTTGTCTTTCTTTTCTGATGCAACTCTTGGAAGTATGCTCTCATGCATGGCTTGAAGTATGTAAATCAACGCCTTTCCATCTTTCTTTCTTTGATCTTCGAAGACATCTTTCTAAGCTTGTGTGAGAGAATTATATGTTGCCTGATCTACTAGTTCCACATAGCCATTCTCAATTTTTTTCCATACATATTGACCTCGGAAGAATGCCTTCATGGTGAAGGAACACATATGATAATTTGTTCCTGTAAAAGTGGGAGGTTGTAGATTTGAGATAGAATCCATATTTCACTTTCAACAGAGTTTCTTCTCTGAAAAACATGTTCTGATAGAACCTTCTATGATACCAATTTTAAGGTTGAGATCCATTGGATCAATAGTGTGTGGATTCTACTCTGTGCAACGCAATTTCAAATACTACACACCAAAAATGTTACAAAGTTCTCAAGACCATTGTGCAATGAATAGACTGCTTAGCTTGTTTCACGCTGTGAATATACACACTTAAAGAAATGATTTTTGAATGTCGAATATCACATTGCTATGATTAACACATAAACTCAGAAATAAGATAGAAACTTTGTCAATACACAAGAAAAACTTGATATTAATGAACTTCGGTGTTGTGCACGAATAAAAAACTCAATGACAATATGATCTTCGGCTCTAATGACTTCTTTTGTCAATTGTTCAGCTGCCACTAGTTCTCTCTACCTCTCTGCTTCTTCCTTATGCATCGACTGCTTCTTTTCAGCATCATCAACTAACTAAAAGACTCGAACTTATATAGACACTGATTAAGACATTAAGACTTCCTACATAAGATAAGACTGACTCAACATGAAATACTGTGATTAATTCAAATAAATCTTCAACCACTTACCAAGAGTTCTAGAAGATAGAAATCGGCTCCATTTATAACTTCCTTCTTGTCGACTAAATTTTAAGTAAATGTTCAACTTTTCACTTACAAACTGTCACACTAAATGACTTACAAAAAAAATCAAAGGAGACATGAATATGTCCCCCACTTATAATTACTATTTCCAACAATAACATGAAAATTTCTCTAACACCATTCCTATAATTTTGAGCCCTTTAACAAACAAACCATGTGAACGTCTCAATGAAAGGCTGCTAGGCCATGTGGAGATGAGGACGTGGACGTGTGGTGTTGGCCTAAGTCTCATGGTGACATGCCCTGCGTAAAACTTAGTTCCGAGACAACTACGAGCCGACTCAAAGAACAAGCAAGGCTCAATTAATTCCGAGACAATACAATACTCATCGTCATGCACCAATATCCAACATAATGCAAAGTAAACTGCCACAATGTAAAGCATTGCACTTATGGGACACTCATCGTCATTGGTCAATAGAAAAACAAAACATAAGACAAATGCATGGTGTGCTCGTTTCAATGAAGTATCAATCTATAACCATGACCTTCTATGGTAAGAAGTGGAACACTCATACACCCAGTTTGTATACCATGAAAACAAATAGTGGATTTGTTAACAGATTCAGGAAAAGGTGCACAATTGATTGTGCAAGGCACGAAAATGGCAAGGTATTCCACAACCACTCTAAACTATGTGAAAGTCAAACCATGATACCTCATACTGTGATCAAATCTATTAAGCATCAATTGTATATATCTTGATTTTGTATTTCTAAGTGGGTACCATATTGAACTAGGAGAAAATGGGAAGGATACATTGCAGCAGTGCATATGCATTGGTGGTGCTGACTCCATGCACTATGCAGTAATTTCACTATGTCACGAGTGAATCCCTACATTTGTTTTATGAATGATTGGAATTACAAGAGATACATTGTTGTTTTGTGTGCTAAAATGTGCATAGCAGGTTTATCATTTACAATATCATTATACCCCATTCACACAGTGAGCATGGTTGCCTACTGATTCATAGGACGGGAACTTGATCAGGAGGAATTCCCACCACCCATGTGCCCATTCAACCGCCTCCTTCACTCTGTGTTGGCGATTTCCCATATGGAAACTCTTCAAACCCTCATCAGAAGATAAATCGATCATCAAGCTATTGAAAGCAGATCGATCTCTTTCCTAATTGCAATCCCTTGCATTCTCTATCTTTTACAACAGAGCATATCACTCATGTATATCTACGCTAGAAGTCTCTAAGGGTTCTCACAAGGTAGTTATCCTGTTACAACAATCATGCACCTCCTGTTTGACTAAAGAAAGAGATATCGAAATTCTACACCCGTGGAATAGACACATCGAAGAGGTTCGCGTTCTCATGATTTAGGGTTATTTTTGGTCCAGCTCACATTGGCACGCATGTATGAGAAAGTTATTCAGTCGGTAGTAATTTGAC
>ML811792.1:58609-71543 GCA_009831015.1 Picea engelmannii
AAGTCAGCACACCTCACAGTGCTCTCGATTCTCAGGCCTCTCCCACTCACATGGCCCTCACGACTCTCTTGGCTCTGATACCAAATCAGAGAACTCACACAAAAAGAGACACGAAGAACATACAAAATAGCTTGTCTATCGCATTAGAGGCATAAGTATTTATATAGTGGTGGGATGAGCTCCACCGTTGATTAGTTTCAATATCAATGGTTGGAATTGCTTCTTCCAGATGTTTCTAGTTCTTTCAAGAGTTTACCGAAGTCGGTGAAGTCGGTGCATTTATTGCAGGCTTATCTCTATAAACTAATAGATTGGTTGTTTAATTAATTTCTAACAAAGATAACCGAGATTCATTGTGTAGATCCCATTTATAGTATTATTTTCCCAAACCAAGGAGTCTTTTTCTTCTTCAATTAAATTAATAAAATTTAATTGTAGAGACTCCACAAAAGAATCCCATTCAATGGATTTTTCCCATTCCAAGTCCACATGGAGTTATGACTTCCATAGAGAGGGCCCCAACTCATCTCTAATTTCATGTTTGGCATCCCGAATAGAAAAAGTTCCCAAATTGTGAATATCCGAAATTAACTCATCTATGTTTGAAATAATTGTTCTCCCGTTCCCATGGATCTTCACCAATTCAAACGCTCTTTGCATTGTCCATTTTCCATGATAACTAGTCCTCAATAATAGGAAACAAATCCACCATATCCTTTAAGACAATAGATCCAAGTTATCTAGGTCTCGAAACCATTCAACTATTGATCTTAGAGCAAAGTATTTTTCTATATTCACCCTACCCGATAACTTAGGAAAATATCTTGTTGCATTCACCCTACCCCATAACATAGAGTTATGAACAAGTCTCCAAACACTCTTTGCATATACGGCCTTATTCAACTAGAAGATTATTTTTACTCCATGTCTACCATATCTTTTAGGCATTGCAATCCACTAATCACTTCATCCACCATTTTAGGCATTGCAAACCAGCTACCACTTCACTAAGGGAATGGCTACAAAGTATTTTTTACCTAAGAAAATGGATTGTAAAGCTACCTTTTATTCAACTAGAAGATGTTTTTTACTCCCCATCCACCATCCACCATATGTTTTAGGCATTGCAATCCACTAACCACTTCACTAAGAGAATGCCTAAATAATCTTTTTTACCTAACCAAAGGAATTGGAAAGCTACTTTTCTTATCTTTGAAAGGATTCCTTTTGAAATCTTTGTAATAAAGGCCTAGTAGTAAAAAATGCTAATTAGAAAAGAGTTTACCAATCTCCCTCCCCTAGAGAGTTCTAAAATTCCAAATTGTCACCTACACCATAATTTTCCTTGGCAGCCAAAGTCAATTCTCTATCTTGTAATCGCTAGGTTTTCAATCAAATCCCAAGTATCTTTTACCATCATTAATGGCCTTTTTCTTGAAAGGCATCCAAACCACTAATTGAGCCCCAATCGACCGAGTTAGGTTTTCAATCAAATCCCAAGTACTTTTACCATCATCAATGACCTTTTGCTTGAAAGGCATCCAAACAACTAATTGAGCCCTGATCGATCGAGTTCTCAAGTGAGAAAGTTAATAGGGTTTACGTTTTGATATTGTTTTGCATTCATATAGTTACACTGAACACGTTTTCGATATTAATTTTCGTTCATATAGTTGTGATGAACAATTTAATGATCGATTTTATCCTTTTTATCTCCTACATATTTCCTACACCAAACATCATTATATCATAAACAAATAATAAATGTGTTAGAAAAACCTATAGAGACATCATTATATCATCAACATAATAAATGTGTTAGAAAAACCTATGGAGCCATTTTAATCTTTTAGAAGATCCTTCCTCTTTTATTTTTCAATGAGTTTGCTAAGGCCCTCGAATTTGCTAAGGCGCTATGCAAGATGAGAAAAAGGAACGGGGACACGGAACAACGAGCTAAAAGTAAAGGGAAGACATCCATTAATTAGCACAACAAAAGTCTCCGATTTGACATAGCTCCTATATATATACTGAGAAAATTTGTATCATGTATCGCTGGAATTGGTCAAGCCAATTTTCCCAATGCAATTAAGTTATTTAAAAAATTTGCAAGGTAAATACGCATAGGGACATTACGTGTATGTAACTTAATAGATCATAAGTACCACTACTTTACTTTAGGCATTGATTCCATGTAAACAAAACTTTGATTAATTATTTTTCATTTAACATTTATTTTAATTAATTATGAAATTATAAGAGAATTTCATTTTCCTTAGATGTGAATAAACACTCTTTCACAACATAATTAAGATGGTGCATGTAAGTTCAAGAGTCATAATCATTGCTTTGACTTCCTATTTTACGTATTTACTCAAGGTGGCATATTTACACAATGTTGTCATTGTTCCGTACTTGTTTACAATATTTGTTTAAATTTGTTTAAATGTAGCATTTTCTTTTTTTTATTAATTCATAAATTATTATATATATACAAGGTAGTGATTATGTGTATTTTCAATCAATTAGGTAATTATCAAGTTAAAGATATGAATGTATATATTGAGCTTGTTATTACAATATCTAGTTTTATAAGGAATGGGGAAATTAGTGAGGCTAGAGGAATGGGGAAATTAGTGAGGCTAGAGGGGGACTTGACTAGGCTTAACTAGTAAAAAGGGGCTAATTCATCAAATTTATGGACAAAGAAATAGGTTGAATTGATCTTGGAAGGATGAAAAGGAAGTTAAAATAAGGCCCTCGGAACTTAAATCGGGCTCAACTACCTATCGGGGAAAAAAGAGAGATTATCACGACCTAAAGAGCTTCTAGATTGTTGAGGGACAAGGCCTAAAGCTGAATCATGGGCCAATACCAAGGGATAAAGGATTTTGGGGGGGTTGATCACAAAATAGGTCACAAGGGAACAAAGATTGACAGGTCTCATCCATTGTCGCATCGTGGACATACGAGAGCTTTCAAATCCCTTCAACATTTCGACAATGGTTTACCACTAGACATGCATCCTCTTTAAAATGTCATCACATCACAAAGAGAAAAATGGAAACAACCATCGATGGAATGTGATAGCGGTTTGTGGTTTGGTAAAAAACATTCCTCATCCCTAGGACATGATATGTCCCTAGAAAATGACAAAGCACCCTTATGGCACTGACATGTCGCACTACAATGAACTTAAGGACACATATAAGACAGGTGGACATTCCAATAAGGAATGTGCAAGGACCAACCAATAGTTTCTACCTCGATAAGCGGGACCCACCAGAGGATACCAAAGGCACAAATCAACAACTCTAAACTTGATGACATGTGGCTTGTCCCCATGCCACATAGATTCCACCTTGGACAAATATGAGGTCTCCATGTTTCTTTGGGACCTTACTGACATCGCACATGACATCACTCAAATTTAATGCCTTCACCTAAAAGGTTTTCACTAATGACATGGTGATGCGTGGCACTCAAAACTTTAAAATAGGGAAACAAATCCTCATTAGGCACAAAGAGAACAATATCCAAAGTTCCAAGTAATATTACCAAGCTTTCAAACAAGATACAACAACCTCCTCTCGTGCAACTTCGAATGGTCAATATATATCCCAAGAACTCATGTAGGCCCTCCATTCATTTCTACAACTAATTCTATCATTAAGCTAGTAAACTGGCTACTATTACAAACCATAGCAATTTGCAGTCATCTAAGAAGCCTTCAACAATATATTAGCCCCTAATTGACAAACATGGTGATATTTTTTACCTGGCCCTTTTATTTCCAAACTTCTTCCCAATTGTTCATATGTCCCAAACAGATGCTAAGAATGATTATGATTACTTACACTTATGGGAATCGAACATGACCTGATCTAGCATCCCGCCAACTTTTAATTTCCCTAAACTTGTTCATTTGTGTGCAATAAACTACTAAGATAATGAGGGAAAGGTGAGGTCCATAGATTCACATTTAATTTTCTATAGTATATCCCAAGATTACCTTTCCCAATTGCTCTGTTTCCCTAAATCTACCTATGAATCCCTTGAAGAACATACCTTATAGGAAAAATATCAAGATTTGTCTCAATTTGATAAAGAAATATTTTTAGGAAACCTTTTATCCCCTAATACTCCATTTCTAGCTACCCCACCTCCATTTAAAGATAAAATGTTCCCTTAAATTACCAAGAAATTTTTGGGAATTATCTACAAAATTCTAGGTTATGACCATGACAAGGTAGTTGGTGAGGATATCCTTGGCATTTTCTCTCTTTTTATGGCCCCGTAAATCCTCGAACCTCACTAAGTTTGAATACTTCTATCTCTGGGAGGGATTCATTAAGCTCAGCTGGAGAATTTCCATAACACTTGATCCTTTAGATACCAATCCTACCTGGTATATCTCATTCTTGTCGAAAATCACTCCTACTTTGAGGATTTGGGAACAAATATCTCATATGAGGATGGGATATTGAATCCAATCAATGAGTTGAATCATGAGACGAGGAGAAAGAACAAAATAGAGGTTTCAACCTCTATATAAATCAACACGTGAATTCCATATATACCCTGATACATGGCACTCCAATTCCTAGAGTCATCCCAAAGACGAGGCACATATGATATCTCAATAAAGATGCTAGGATAGGATATTTATAGCTATAATAAGATCATACCATCATCAATGTGTATGTTTTTGACAAAGAACCATTCAAGCTCCCTAGTTTCTTAACACTAAGGATTCTAGCTTTGTAGTATGTCAGACATAGGTAAATGGTTGATCACTTTTTATTTTCCCAACACAAAAATTATATTATTTTCCCACTACCATAGGAGGTTGGACCCTTTTTGGTTCAACAAAGAACAACCTTTGTTGCAACGTAAAAAATACTAAAACAACTTGATTTTGAGAAAGCAAAAAGATGGTTATATGACCTCCATGGTGTAATTTCTACAAGAAATCCAACATACAAGCAACATCCTAATGTTTTGGTGGACCTCACTACTAATCTAAAGTCCTAGAAAGAAGTCATGAAAATCCTAGGAAATGGGACCCCCAACAAAATTTCCTCATCAACTCAAGCCACCGCAATTCATACCACCCATCCTATAAAAATAACATACTTATAAACATAGTCAAGAGTGGATGTGGATGCTCAACAAAATAAAAATCCTAAAGGGGACAAGGAGGTGGAAATAGAATACAATGTGACAAGGAGTTTAGATAAATGGAAAGGTATGTTGTAAATAACCCAAGAGGAGAGTGATTCTGAGGCTCTTACCTTAACTATTGAACACCTCTCCTTGAATAGGCTATCAACACGAGTCATAAATAAAATGATTACTAGTGGGTAATAAATAGAGAAACAATCCTATTTATTCTCTCACTACATGGATATCAATAGGAGGAATAGGGATATTAAAAAGGAGATCTACCCCCAAGTAATGGGAGAGACAACCTATAAAAATCTACTAACAACAATGGGTTATCAAGAAGGTAGATTCATTTTTTTCTTGTTGGAATATAAAGTGCCAAAACCCCTCTCCCCAACAAACTATAAGGAAACCTAGATCAACCAAAAGATGGGAAATATTCAACCCATTGGCATCATTGACTTGCATTAGCAGATAAGTGACATCTTATACAAAGGGGTAATTCAAACCTATGCTAGTGAAAGGAAAATGAAATGGTGCACAAAATTTCCTTCGATCAACTGTGGGGTCCAAAATCCAATGGCTAGGGTTGACATCAATGACTACAACCAATGACTAGGGTTGACATCAATGAAAACAACCAATCTTGCAATAGTGTTTTTGAATCTTATGAAGAGTTGGAGAGAGTTGTATTTGTCCATGTACATATTTTGCTGAATGAATACAAGCAGAGATGTTTGATTCCAAATGTATGGTGTTTTTTTCATCTAAATTATTTGAAGTACATGTGATGTTTCTTTATGTATATCTTATGCATGGACATGTTTTTCATGGTTAAGTGTGGAAAAATTTCATGTTTATGTAAGTTTCATTTATTTCTCTTCTAAGATTCCCGGTGAAAGGAGTGAATAGTTCCCATTAGGAGTGAATAGGATGAGTCGAGATAGACTTAGAAGGTCAAAAGAGATAACGTGAATTTACAGTTGAAGTGAAAGGAGTGCACAATTCCTCAGTGGAGAGAAAATACTCGAGAAGACCCATGCATCGAATGCTTAGGGAAAAACATGTTCTAAGTGTCGAAGAAGTCTCATAGGAGACGAGTGCAAGGAGGGTGTAAAGGAAATTTTCGTCAAAAATATCTATGTACAAAAATTTCTCAGAAGTTCAAAGGTTGCAAGGAGTGTGCCAGAGGTTTGAAATACCTCAAGGACTTAAAGCTCAGGAAGGACAGTGGTCAAAATCCTTAAGGATGAGAGGATTTTATTATTTCAATAGTCGAACGGTTGATATTTGTTCGGGAGGATATAGGATATTTCATCATGCTTAGATGTGGAGAAGTAGCGTGAGGTTTAATGATGTGAGTTTTTGAGACTTAGCACATTCAGAGAAGTCATGGATCAAGTTCAAAGGAGAAGATATCGAAGTATGGAAATCAATGGTTGCGATACATTTTGGATTTTGCAGGAGAATGGACAGTCATTGGATCATGAGGAGTTGTGCATGGGTTAATCAGTGAAGTACTTCATACTTTGCACATTCAAGAGATTTGGTGTGTGGAGAAGTCAAGACCCCCGAAGTCCCAATGGACAGATTTAATTGTGGCCGTCCAAAATCTAAGGACACGTGTCAGCAGACTGGTAGAATAACACTCCAGAAGAAGTTAGGAGTGAAGGTTCAAGAGTGGAGGACCCCCGAAGTTTGTGATGTCCCGTTCCCAAGAGTAGGCCTGCAGGGAGTGACTTAGTAGTCTATATGTTCCTGTACACTATAGTGAGGCACAAACAGGGAACAAGATGGAGAAATAAGGAGGAATTTGTGCCTAAATGATGAATTAAGACAAAATACTTAGGAAACGTCACTTAAGCCAAAGTCAATGAATAATTAGAATGGAAAGGTGTTAAAGGGGGACTTAATTAATTAATTAATCACTTTAGGAGGAAAAGATGCTCCTAGCTTAAGTGAGGTCAATGGTGAATTAGATCGGGAAAGGTATACAGGGAGGAATTTGACCTAATTGGCCAATCCACAATTTGAGAAAAGCTTCTTCCTCGTCAGTGGGCAGGGAGTACAAGTTCACCAGGAAAAGATCAGGGCCATTGTGGATTGGCTAACGCCCAAGAATCTCACAGAGCTGAGAGGGTTCTTTGGGTTATGCATTTACTACAGGCGGTTCGTCAAGGGTCTTTCACAGTTGGGAGCACCACTCAAAGACTTGACCAAGAAAGGTGCTTTTCATTGGACGGAGGAGTCACAACAGACAATCAACAATATGAAGGAGGCTATGAGCACATGCCTTGTTCTACCCCTACCAGACTTTTCACAGTTGTTTGTCTTAGATTGCGATGCATCAGAGGTGGGGATTGGAGAAGTCTTGATGCAGGGGGGCCACCCCATTGTGTTTGAGAGAATAAATCTCAATGATTTGAAGAGACTCTATCCTATTTACGACAAGGAGATGCTAGCAATCATGCATTCCTTAACCAAATTCAGGCAGTATCTATTTGGCAACAAGTTTGTAATGAAGACTAATCATAACAGTCTCAAGTATTTCCTTGATCAGAAAGATCTCACTAAGAGGAAACATAAGTGGGTCTCAAAGATCCAAGCCTTTGACTTTGACATTGAGTATGTCAAGGGAAAAAGGAATATTGTGGCAGATGCCTTGTCCAGGAGGCTAGCAAGATGTTTGATGATGGACATTTGTACAGAATGGAAAGCTCATTTGTTGGTGGAATACTCCAAAAAAAAAAAATCTTGTGAAGTGATGGATGGAAAAGTGATTGATGATAGATACTAGGTTCTTCATGACATCATTTTATACAAGGACCAGATCTACTTGGTTCCAGGATCCACCCTGAAGGGGAAAATTATGAAGGTATGTCATGATTCACCTACAACAGGGCATCAGGGGTACTTCAAAACATATAGGCAGATCAGGGAGATATTATCATGGAAGGGTCTCAAGGATGATGTGCTGAAACACATATGAGAGTGCACGACTTGTCAATAGAACAAGTTCGAGCAGACACACCCCGTGGGGCTACTACAACCTCTACCCATTCTAGAGAAGAAATGGGAGAGCATTTCCATGGGTTTCATTACAAGCCTCCCTAGAGTGCAGGGCAAGGAATGTATATTTGTGGTGGTCGACAAACTGACCAAATTTGCACATTTTTTCACCATACCCACAGACTACAAGGCCATACAGGTAGTAGAGTTGTTTTTCAAGGAGGTATTCTGGTTGCATGGGTTACCCAGGTAGATAGTCAGTGATAGGGATGGGCGCTTTATCAGCGCATTTTGGTAGGGGATTTTCATATTGACAGGCACAGAGCTAGCCACGAGTACCAACTACCACCCATAGACAGATGGGCAGACAAATATTGTCAACAAATGGGTGGAAGGGTATCTGAGGAACTATGTGGGGGGGCAACAACGCACTTGGGTGAGATGGTTACATATGGGTGAGTATTGCTACAACACAAATTACCATATGTCTATTAGGATGTCACTGTTCAGGGCATTGTATGGATATGATGCACCCTCCTTTATAGAGATTGTGTTTGGGAATAACAGGGTCCCGAGGGCCAAGGATTGGGTGGAGGAGATTCATAGGATTATTCAATCAGTAAGCAACAACTTGCAGTCAACTCAGAATCAACAGAATATATATGCAGACTGACACAAAGTTGAGCGCAATTTTGAGGTAGGGAATTTGGTTTTTCTGCAATTAGAGCCATACCGACAATCCTCCTTGAAGAGGGGCGAAGAAGAGAAGCTGAAGAAAAAGTTCTACGGGCCATATAGAGTTATTAGGAGGATAGGTGAGGTGGCATACAGGCTAGAGCTACCAGAAGGTAGCAATATTCATAATGTCTTTCACGTCTCTTGCCTTAAAAAGGTTGTGGGACAAAAAGTTAGCATTTAAGAGGAGTTGCCACCCTTGGATGAGGAGGGTTAGTTGGAGCTAGTGCTAGAGGAGGTACTAGAGTAGAGAGAGCATAGATTGAGGAGCCATATCATCAGAGAGTGCTTGGTTATATGGAGAGGTCTTCCGGTGGAGGATGCCACATGGTAGGGAGAGCATATCTTACAACACCCAGGATTGATGTTGCTTGAGGACAAGCAATCTCGGGAAGGGAAGATTGTGATGTCTCGTTCCCAAGAGTAGGCCAAAAGGGAGTGACTTAGTAGTCTATATGATCCCGTAGACTATATTCAGGCACAAACAGGGAACAAGATGGAGAAATAAGGATGAATTGATGGCTAAACAATGAATTAAGCCAAAATACTTAGGAAACATCACTTAATCCTAAGTCAACGAAGAATTTGAATGAAAAGGTGTTAAAGGGGGACTTAATTAATTAATTAATCACTTTAGGAGGAAAATCACATAGCTTAAGTGAGGTCAATGGTGAATTATATTGGGAAAGGTATAAAGGGAGGAATTTGACCTAATTCCTCATTATGCATTGTTATGATTTGATGTTGAGAGTTCCCAGAGGAGTAGGAGAGCTGACCTTACTATTTTGTGGATTTCTGGAGGAAACCACCACCATTGATCGATTTTAGTGTTGAGAGACACACCCTAGCTTATCGGAGATACCATCCAGGTATTTCACCGTACTTTTCAGGAGTATCCATTGCAGAGTGCACAACTCATCCAGTGAGGGCGCAAGTCAGTTTGAGGGTTTGGAGAGCTACATGAGTTCTGTATCCAGATTGTAGTTTCCTTCCAACCTATTTGAGATCCAGCTAGGGCTCTTATATTGAGGCATCTATCATCATATTCTTAAAATGGAATCTTGTAGATTGACTCATTCAACCATTTAGGGCGTCGCTCTTCCAGACAGACATTTGGTGTTGCATGCAGAGTATCAGAGTAGATCCAGGAAAATACTTTTGACCCATTTCCTTATTTGGTGAGATGATCGTTTTGAGCCATATAGTAGCATATTCTGTTGGTGGAATCCTTTAGGGTGCATCCAGTGCCCCCAGGAGGTGCACAAACCCCCCAGGGTTGTAGATCCAGTGCCTTAGAGACCAGATCTGAGATCCGACACACATCCATTTTAGTCTAGAGGCTAGGGCGCTTCTATTGGAGCATTTTTCAGCGCATTCCATTGGTCTATCCTTTTAGATGATTTTTCCAGCTGGTAGTGGTTATCATACTTCTCCGGAATCGCATATTCTTATTGATCTATCCATGCATGCATCATATCTTCTATCATACTCTGATCATGGGTATTTTTATGCTACTTTCTTGTATTCCAGTGATGATCCATGAGATCTCATTGATGTTTATATTCTATATTTCCAGTAGGCTATTGTAATTGCATGCTTGAGCCGTATAATACATGATATTGGGCAGTTCATGTTCTTTACTTATGCATGCGTCTTTTATATGTTGTTTAAACCAGAAATATGCAACATGCATGTGCAATAACCAACATGCACATGCAATAACCATCAAGATCTCAAACATACAACTGGAACACATCTAGAAACCCCCAGTGTATCAGATCTGGAAGATAGAACAATAGATCAGTAGCAAATATCTTGATCAGTGGGATCAGGGATATTACAAAGTCCTGAAGCCTCAGAGTTCATTTGGGTCATCCATCGATAGGGATAGGTGTCATAATATGAGAAGGTTCAGAGGATAGATACTCCAAGAGAATAGATCGAAAAGGAGTTTGATCTCTCTGGAGTCCCAAATTCCGGAGTTGACATGCACCGCTGATCAGGGGAAGGACATGCGACAGTATATCCATATGTATGACACTCCAGACAAAACATATTGTAGTGTTGTGAGGTTGTGAAGCCCCAAAGGGTAGAGTTAATCTCAGTCATCCATTGGAAAAGGACGCGTGGTGATAGATCCCATATTTTGGGTACCTGGCACTTCAACAAATTTTTGTTTTCATGCACACATGAAGGAAACTCATAAAGTCCCGAAAGCATCCTTGATCTGGATTATTTTCGGCATGAAATGAGAGCAGAGATATACTAAAGAAATGCACATAGATATTGTAGATATTCAATAATATAACATAAATGTATCAGAGATGTAACCATAAACACATAGATATAGTAATACACGATTTCTATTAATGAAATAAATGTATAGAGACTGTAAAAATATAGAGTGACAGACTTGCTGGAATGGTGGCAGCTTATCTCTAAGAAGAGATGTGACAGCTACTTGCATTTGCAAGAAGATGATTATAATGAGGCTCTGAAGGCCTTTTTACAATAAGCAGGAATTCCAAAATCCCTCGACATCCAGAAACCTAACCCTAGGAGATGAAGCGCCAAAAGTCATGTGGGCCTCGTTTGGGTAAGTTACTACATCAACTTCCCAGGGTCGTAACTTTTGCATACAATCTTCGTTTTAGGCGTATGATAGCCCGTTGGAAAGGTATCATCAAGGAGATTCATTTTAGGAACAATATTGAAGGAACTTAGATATTTCAAACCTGTTTTCCCCAAAAAAATATCATTTAGGGCCTCAAAATGGCCTCAGAAGTTAAAAACTGCTAAAAATAGTAAATTACCAAAATTGCCATAACACTATTTTGAGCCAGTTGGAAAAGGTGGGTGGCCACTGATATCCACCTAGAAAAATCCTCCCTCCTTAGGAATCAATGGTTTCCATTGCATTGAGTTCCCAGGGGAGAGGGGGAAGTGTTTACTGAGTATGAATCTTGATGATTTGCTTGCCTTGATGGAGAAGTTGCATTGCTTAGCTTGTTGAAGGTTGTCACGAACCTGTGGCTGGAAGGGTTGGACCTTTTTGACCTGTATGGCTACTTGAGATGACTGTGTGCAGAAGAAATCTTTTCGCTCTGCTACAACCTTGTCTTCCTTCTTCTGTTGGATAGAAGGTGCTTGGGCTGAAGTTGTGGTGGTTGTAGTATCCTTTTGTTCCTCTTTTGAACAAATTGTGAAGAAGATGAATTTTGCAGTATGAGATACTACCTTGCGGCACTTTTTAGGTGGTATAGTAGTCGAAACTACCTATGGTATTCTGTAGAGATGACCCCGCAGAGAAACAATGACACTATGGGGTCAAGACACATAAATAGCATGGCGCTTCCACATATATGGTTGGCCCAAGAGACCATCACAGACATCCATTGGGGAAACATCACATAATACCTCACATAATACCTCATCCTTGAAGGTATGGATGCAGTATGACAATCGAAATTGCTAGCTGACACGAAGATCTCATCCTTGGCGGAGGCACATGATGTTATATGGATGTGGGTGTGGTGTTGTCGAAAATCCAAACTGTTTGATGACCTCTGCTGAGATGAGGTTCTTATGGCTTCTGCTATCAACAATAAAATGCAGTGGGGTCTCCTTCACCCACATATGTAATGAAAAATGTGCTCCCCCTCTTCGGGATCTATTGGTTCTTCTGGTTGAATTGTTGTGGTCATGACAGTAGTAGTGGGGTGTGCGTCAATGATCTGTCCTTTACCAGTATTTTTAGAATCAAATTCTGAATCAGGATTCGACTCTTTTCCTTTGATATTGGCCACCAATGACTGTTTTGAGCGTCATCCATCGATGTTGTTCCAGGGGATTTTGTGGAAATCACACCATTTTCCAGTGTCTTTCTTTGTCTTCCTGTGACTCTTCCTTTCCTGCGGCTTGGACTAGTTTCCGGGAGACTGTTTGTTAGCGTCATCTTTGTCATACTTTGGTTGTTGTGGATTTGCAGACCTAAACTCTCGTTTGTCCTGGTGCTTAAATTTTT
>ML811792.1:72583-120106 GCA_009831015.1 Picea engelmannii
ACATCCAAAAACCTAACCCTAGGAGATGAAGCGCCAAAAGTCATGTGGGCCCCGTTTGGGTAAGTTAGTACATCAACTTCCCAGGGTTGTAACTTTTGCATACGATCTTCGTTTTAGGCATATCATAGCCCGTTGGAAAGGTATAATAGAGGAGATTCATTTTAGGTGAAATATTGAAGGAATGTATATATTGAAAACCCATTTTCCCCAAAAACATCATTTAGGGTCTCAAAATGGCCCCGTAATTTAAAAACTGCTAAAAATAGTAAATTACCAAAATTGACAGAAAACTATTTTGAGCGAGTTGGAAAATGTGGGTGGCCACTGATATTCACCTAGATCAATACTAGCCATTGATAATGAAGGGGACATATGGAGGAAGGATAAACCCTTCAACGTTTCCACGATCTGAGAGATTTGTGGAAAAGGTGTTTGGACAAATTTATGAAGCTCGCAGTGCAGAAGAGGTAGAGGGTTGTCGATCTGATGGATGAATATGAGATGTCAAATCTTCTTTTTTTCGGTGTCAGACACTTTGCAAGTGTTGTGCCTGTGTTGGTGTAGCCAAAACTCACTGAATCCCGAAACAATGAATGTTGATCTGTCGATCTAGGTGCTCATTTAAGACCGTTGATCTTGCCACTTATTGTTCGGTAGTTTGTAGATTTCACATTTAGAGATAAAAAGGGATAAAAGGTCGCAAAGTCCCAATTTTTTTTGGGATTGAAGGTTTGTCCCATGGTTTTGGTCCTCAGTCTTTGGGTACGATTTTTCAGCGCTCAAGGACTCCCAAAAAATAAAATATTCATTTGGGAAGAAGGTTTTAAGGACCTTTGTATTGAGATTTTAGGCTCGAAGGGAGCCCGTGAGATAATTTAATCTCCCGAATAGAATGATCCTAGACCAGATGGTCACGTGGACCGTACGAGAGGGTGGGGTATACATCAAGTTATATCAGAGCCAAAATTTAAGCTTTATGTGAAATAAGGTTTAGAACCATGTCGTCTAGAAGATGTGTAGAAAGACTTGTATCAAATCCATCCATGGAATGGGAAATTAGGAAACTTTGTGCTAGATTGGATGCCATGGAAATAATGTCGAGAACAGAAATTGATGCTAGTGACATCAGTGAAGTTGGGATTGAAGAAATGGAAGTTGAAGAATATGCAAAAGGAGACACTGCAGAGGAACGCTTGTTGAAAGCAATTTTAAAAATGGGAGCTGGAGAAAAAATCGAAGTACCAATGTATCAAGGAATATTAGATGTTGAGAAGTTGTTGGATTGGATAAGGTCCATAGAAAAGTACTTTGATTATGAAGAAATAAAGGATTAAAAGAAGGTGAAGCATGTTGTTACCAGACTAAAGGAACATGCAATGCTATGGTGGGGTGAATTGCAAGCTGAAAGAAGACACAAAGTAAGAAAAAGATAAAAAATTGGGATAGGATGGTAGCGAAATTGAAAGCTAAGTTCATACCCAAAGACTATCAGATAAATATTTTTATAAGATTGTAGAACTTGACATAGAAGGGCTTGTTAATGAAAGAATACAATGAAGAATTTTATAGATTGAACATTAGAGAAGGACACAGTGAGAGAAATGAGGAAAAAAATTCCATGTATATTAATGGCCTGAGATATGAAATTCAAGAGGAGATTAGTATGATGAAAATGAGAACAATGAAATATGCTTATCAGGAAGCGCTGAAAGAAGAGGATAAGTTGGCCAAGAAACAAATCCAACAAAACAAAGGAAAACGTCCAAGCAAAGGCAAGGGAGTTGTCCGAGAGAAGTTCCAGAAACCAAAACCTGAAGCTGGAAAGTATCACAATCATACAAAAAGAGGAGGAATTTTCAGAGGTAGAAAACATGGTGGTACGAACTCTTTTTTTGGAGGAAGAGGAAGAGGAAGAGGAGGAGAAGTGAAATACTATCCATGTAGAAAGACAAGGCATATGTCTTGGGAATGTCTTGAGAGGAAAAAGAAAGAAGGAGGTGGATAAGATCACATTTCTGAAGCTCAAAGAAGGAATGTTGAGGCAGAATCAGTGGAATATGGGAAGTCCCTCATGATGAGGAAAGTTCTCTTAAAACCAGAGAAAGAAGCAAAAGAGCCAGTTCAGAGAAAAAATCTGTTTAGGATTGCTTGCAAGACCAAGGAAAAGGTATGCAAAGTAATCATAGACAGTGGGAGAACTGATAATTTGGTATCCACATAAATGGTGAAAAATCTAGAGCTGGATACAACTGCACATCCAAATGCATACAAGGTATCGTGGTTGCAGAAGAAAAACCAAGTCATGGTAAGTCGTCAGTGCAATGTTGAATTTAAGATAGGAGGTTATAAAGATGGGATTTTGTGTGATGTAATAACCATGGATATTTTTCCTATTCTGTTGGGAATATGATCCAGGTGGATATCTGTGTCCACCCACCTTTTCCAACTAGCTCAAAACAATTTTCTGGCAATTTTGGTAATTTACTATTTTTAACAGTTTTTAACTTTCGGGGCCATTTTGAGGTCCTAAATGAATCTGTTTTTGGATTGAGATTCTCAATTATAGAATAAGGCTCTAATTTATTCCCCAAAATAAATATCCTCGACCATACCTTTCAAACGATCTATCGTGTACCCCAAACAAAGATTGTATGCCTAAGTTATGCCCCCACGAAGTTGATACACCAAACTACCCAAAATGGGGTCCACAAAATTGTTGGCTTTTCATATTCTGAGGTTAGGTTTTTGGATTTTCTTTATGATAAAAAGGCCTTTGGAGCCCCATTGTAAAATAATCTTCTTATGAATGCGATTAGCAGACACATATCTTGTCAAAGATAAGATGCCACCATTCTAGCGAGTCTTTCACTCTGTATTTTACAGTCTTTGTACATTTTCGCTCATTAATAGAAAATTGTGTATTAATATATCTCTGTCTTTATGGTTTCATCTTTGATACATTTATTTTATACTAATGGATATCTGAAAAATATCTGTACATTTCTTTATTATATCTCCGCTCTCATTTCGTGCCAAAAATAATTCAGATCATAAGACCATGGCAATTTGACAAAAATGTCATACATGATGGGAGAAAAAATACTTACACCCTTGAGAAGAATGGCCATACACATATGTTGTTTCAAATGCAGGATAATAAAGTGAAGGAATAATCTATCCCAAGAATGTTTCTCATGAGTGGGAAGGAACTCTTGAATGATGTCAATAAGTAACAAGAGATGCAGTTTGTTGTGGTGAGAAAGCCCAGAGTCATCCTTACAAGTACTTCTGTGGATGATCTTTCTGTACAGATTCAAGAAGTGTTAAATAATTTTGTTGATATTGTGGTGGATGATTTAACTCTCTCTTTGCCACCGATTAGGAATATTATTCATCACATTGACCTTATTCAACGAGCAAGTTTTCCAAACAAAGTATCATATAGGTTGACACCACAAGAGACTGAAGAGGTGAAGAATCAAGTCCGAGATTTATTGGATAAGGGTTTGGTCAGAGAAATCTTGAGTCCATGTAGAGTACCAACTATGTTGAGCCCAAATAAGGATCGAGGATGGAGAATGTGCATAGATTCTAGAGACATCAATAAGACTACCATCATGTATAGATTCCATTTTCCCAGAATGGATGATTTGATGAATTATTTGAGTGCAGAAAATTATTTTTCCAAGATAGAATTGAAGAGTGTCTATCACCATATTATAATGAGGGAGGGAGATGAATGGAAAACAACATTCAAGACAAATGAAGGATTGTATGAGTGGCTTGTTATGACATTTGGCTTAACAAATTCCCCAAACACATTCATGAGATTGATGAATGAAGTACTCAAAGACTTCATTGGTAAATTTGTTATTGTATATTTGGATGATATCCTAGTCTTCAGTAAAACTAAAGAAGAACACTTATGGCACTTAAATTTAGTTATGAAGAGGATGCATCAGGAGAAGTTGTTGATAAATATGAAGAAATGTTATTTCATGAAGAAACAACTCATATACTTGGGTTTTGTGATCTCTTCAAATGAATTGAAGATGGATCCACAAAAGGTGAGGGAAATCAAAGAATTTCCTTCTTTGAGAAGCATATTTGATGTGAGAATCTTCCATGGATTAACAATTTTTTACAGGAAATTCATCAGGAATGTTAGTGGCATTTCTGCACCCATAATGGACACTATAAAGAAAAAACATAAGTCTTTTAATTGGACATAGGAAGATGAAAAATCATTCAGAGTATTAAAGGAGAAGATAACATAACAACCTATTTTGGTTCTGCCAAATTTCAAGAAGATATATCAAGTGAGTTGTGATGCAAGTGGAGTAGCCATTGGTGGAGTCTTGAGCCAATACAATAAGACTATTGCTTATTTCAGTGAGAAGTTGAATGACACTAAGAGAAAATATTCTACGTATGATAAGGATATTTATGCTGTAATACAAGCTCTGAAAAAGTGGATGCATTATCTTATTCCAAAGGATTTTGTCTTGTACAGTGACAATCAAGCTTTACAACTCATAATCAGACAGGAGAAGTTGAACCAAAGACATGATAAATGGGTAGAATTCATGCATAATTTTACTTTTTTTATTAATCATAGTAATGGTAGCACTAATAAAGTTGCTAATTCTTTGAGTAGGGGATGCCTGATTATGCAGGAATCCCAAGTGGAGACCTTAGGGTTGGAACACCTTAAGGAAATGTATCGTGAAGATCCATATTTTAAAGAGGCTTATGAAGCATGTGAGAAACCTTTTCTAAGGGACATAAGTCAGTGGATAGAGTATCTAATTGAAGATGTATTGTTGTTCAAAGGAAGCAAACTCTGTATTCTAAAACACTCAATGAGAGACAACTTTTTGAAAGAAAAACACAGTGGAAGATTGGCTGGACATTTTGTCCATGGAAAGACTTATGCATAGTTGAGTTCTTCATACCATTGGCCAAGTACGAGATCTGATGCGAGTAAATTTTTGTACACATGTAGAGTCTGCTAGTATGCAAAAGGGAAGCATCAGAACATTGGTCTATATAAGCCATTGCCTATTCAAGACAGGTCATGGGATGCCATAACCATGGATTTTGTGTTGGGATTGTGAAGAACCCAGATGGGGAGTGATTCCATATTTGTAGTAGTTGAAATATTTTCAAATATGGCACACTTCATACCATGCCAGAAAACCAGTGATGCTACCCACATAGCTAACTTATTTTTCAAGGAAGTTGTGAGATTGCATGGTTTTCCTAGAAGTATAGTCTCAGACTAAGATACCAAATTCGTGGGACACTTTTGGAGAAATCTATGGAAACAGATGGGAAATTTTTTTCCTTCAGTTCATCATATCACCCTCATACACATGGACATAATGAGGTGGTAAATAAAATCTTAGGGAATTCGTTGAGGAGTTTTGGCACTAAAAATCATAACCAGTGGGATCAGATTCTTCCCTAGGAAGGCTTTTCTTATAATGATTCTCCAAATAGAAGCAATGGAAAAAGTCCATTTCAAATAGTGTACTGAATGCATCTGAGAGGAATTTCATAGTTAATGGATTTGAGACATGATGAGTTGAAAAGTGCAGGAGCAGAAGACTTTGTTGCAAAGATGCAAAAGTTTCATGATCATGTAAAGAGACAGTTACAAGATAGTAATCAGAGATATAAAATCCAAGTTGATCAGAAAATGAGATAGGTTCATTTAAAAGTTGGAGATCATATTTTATCACACCCGAGGAAAGAGGTTCCTAAGGGGAACATATAACAAATTAACGATGAAGAAAATAGGACCATGTAAAATCATCAGAAAGTTTGATGCAAATGCTTATGAGATTGACCTGCCAAAGGATGTGGGAATGTCACCCATATTAAATGTTGCAAACATGTACCCTTACAGGATGGATGAAACAGGAGGATAAAATGATCAAAAGGATATTTAGTGGGAGAAGTAGATGCCAACAACAGAAAATACACAGATGGAGAAGATCATAGATCAAAGGATTGGTAAGAATACCATGACGAAGAGTTATTTTGGGTACCTAGTGAAGTCTAAGGGTCACCCAACAAAGTATTCTATTTGGGGGAATGAATATGACATTCAAAAGCATGGAAAAATAGTGCAGGAGCTCATGGACAGGAGTCCATGAATTTCTGGCCAGAAGAGTATGATGCAGGAGCATCGCCATCAACAATTAAAGACGCTAGGTGGAGGACAACTTTGCACCCAACACACATATTTCAAACTATTTTTGAATTCCAAGGAGGGTGCGTCATTTTGTTTTAAAAGGATTGTAATTTAAATATTTTTAATATTTTGAGGCATGAGCCATCACATAAGGCCTCCAAATTTGTAATTGTTTTAATTATTACATAAGGTTGTACAAATATTGAGCATTGACTCATATCTGAATGTAATTTCCATTCAATGTAATAGTCCTTAGTAGATGAATGCATTAACTATGATAGGATAGCACTAATGTAGTCTAGAGGGAAGGCTCTAAAATCCTCTCCATGTATAAATATTTGTATTGTATGCCCAAATGAGGCTATTGAATGTTATTTTTATTGATGCTAAAAAAGTTGTTGAATCTTATGAAGAGTTGTAGAGAGGTGAATGAGTCCATGTACATATTTTACTGAATGAATACAAGCATAGAGTTTTGATTCCAAATGTATGGTGTTGTGTTCATCTGAATTATTTGAAGTACATGTGATGTTTCTTTATGTTCTCTGTGTTTTACCTATTTATGTATATTTTATGCATGGATATGCTTTTCATGGTTAAGTGTGGAAACCATTCATGTTTCTATAACTTTCATTTGTTTCTCTTCTGAGATTCATGGTGCAAGGAGTGCATCGTTCTCACAAGTAGTGCGTAGGCTAAGTTGAGATAGACTCAGAAGCTCAGAAGAGGTAACATGAATTTACAGTTGAAGTGAAAGGAGTTTACATTTTCTCAGTGGAGATAAAATACTGGAGAAGACCTGTGCAAGGAGTGCATTGAGGAACACTTTGTTTAAGTGTTGAAGAAGTCTCAGAGGAGACAAGCGCGAGGGTGTAAGTGAGATTTTATTCAAAAAACTCTAAGTCCAAAAATTTATCAGAAGTTCAAAGGCTGCAATGAGTGTGCCAAAGGTCTGAAATACCTCAAGGACTTAAAGATTAGGAAGGATAACGTTCAAAATCCTTAAGGAGGAGATGATTTTCTTATTTCAATAGTCGAACAATTGAGATCTGTTTGGTAGGATCGAGGACCTTTAATCATCCTTAGATATCGAGAAGCAATGTGGGGTTTAACCATGTGAGTTGTTGAGACTTCACGCATTCAGAGAAATCATGGATCGATTTCAAAGGAGAAGTTATTGAAGAATCTAAATCAATGGTTGAGATCCATTCGAGAGTTTGCAAGAAAGTGGATAGTCATTGGATCAAGAGGTATTTCGCGAGAGTTAATTAGTGAAGTCCTTTGGAAATTGCGCATTCGGAAGACTTGGCATGTGGAGAAGTCGATATGCCTAAAGTCTCGAAGGCTGGATTTAATCGTGGTTGTCCAAAATCAGAGGACATGTGTCAGAAGATCATGTACTCTGGTGGACTAGCACTTCAAAATAATTTAGGAGTGGAGTAACCTCGATGTCCCCAAGCTCCATAGTTCATCTGACCCATCCATTTGTAGGGACACATGTCATAAGATCAAAATATCTAGAGGATAGATACTCTTGGAGAATAGCACGAAAATAAGTTTGATCTCTCCGGAGTCCCGAAGTCCGTAGTTGATCTGGACCATTGATCAGGGAAAGGAAACGTGTTAGTAGATCCAAAGGTCTGACACTCCATAGGAAAGAGAATGCAGTGTTGTTAGGTCATGAAGGCCTGAAGGACGGAGTCCATCCCAGTCATCTGTTGGAAAAGGACTCGCGACAACAGATGATGTAGTTTGGGGACATGGGACTTCGACGAATTTGTGTCATAGTGAAGACAAGAAGGAAACTCACGAAGTCTTGAAAGGATCCTAATCATCGATCAGGAAGGGGACATGTGGAGGAAGGAGAAAGCCTTCGATGTTTCGACAATCCGAGATATTTGTGGAAAAGGCATTGTGGAGAAATCATTGAATCTCAGAGTGCGAAAGAGGTGGATATTCGTTGATCCAGTGGAGGAATATGAGACATCACATCTGCTCTTTTTCGGCACCTAACACTTTGCAAGTGTTGTGGGTGTGTTGGTGTAGCCAAAAATTGTTGAAGCGCAAAACAATGAATGTTGAGCTGTTGATCTCGGTGCTCGTTGAAGATAATTGATTTGTCTGCTCAGTGTTCGACAGTTCATGGATTTTGTATTTAGAGATAACAAGTGATAAAAACATCCCGAAGTCCTGAAAATTTCAGGGATTGAAGGTTTGGCCCACAATTTAGGCCCTTAGTCTCCGGGGAGGCTTTATCAGTGCTCAGGGACTCCCAAAAAATAAAATTTTCATTCAGGAAGAAGTTTTTAAGAGCCTGTGTGTTGATATTTTGGGATCATAGGGAGCTCGTGAGATAATTTCATCTCCCGACTACAACGATCCTAGATTGGGAGGTGGCGCAGACCCTAGGAGAGGGTGGGTTCTGCATCACATATGTTCTTGGCATATTGTTGATACACTCCATTGATGATATATTATGGTGTATTGTATGGTATTTATGTATAGGATTGATGTATATGGGTGTTGACCATGCTTGGCACACAACATGGCACATGATATACATAGTTGTTGTTTTGTTCATGATTCTCTATTCATTTTTTATGTATATTTTTCTTCATGATGTATGGTATGGCATGAATTTGATGCATCGATAGGTCCAAGGATCATCATAGGAAGAGAATATCATTCTTTAGTAGTTGATATATGTTCTAGTTGAGAAGTAGCATTTGCAGCAGAAGAAGATTGTGGTGGTAGCATATTTTTCATCTTGCAAAGAAGATAGGGGGAGACATACCCACAAGGGAAGTTATTCTTCTTCCCATGATTGGTTGAAGCAGTATGATTCCAAGAGGAGAGATGATTGGCAGCCATGCCATCAAAATTGAATTAGAATGATATCCCTTTTCCAAAGGAGGAGAGATTATTCAGAGGAAGCTCAAAGGAATCCAGACATGGGAAGCAACCCCAAGGAGAGAACTACACTTTTCCATTGATGTCAAAGGGGGAGAGATATTCACATTGATATGGAGATATGAACATTGATGAGGAGCGATGATCATAGAGGGAGCATGAGCATTTCCATGTCCAATTTTTTCCATCAACGATTCATGTTGACATCAATGTTGGTGTTTCCATCAATTCCAAAGGGGGAGACTTTTGTAATATGTTGTCATTGATTTTAGAGGATTGGTGTGGTGAGATGAACATTGATGAGGAGCCATGATAACAAAGGGATCATGATAATTTCCATGTCCAAGTGTTTCCATCAATGATTGGTGTTGAGATCAATGTTGGTGTTTCCATCAATGCCAAAGGGAGAGACTGTTGTACTATTTTGTCATTGATGTAAAAGAATATATGTCAAAGGGTTGATGTGAAGCATTGTAATAGTGATGTTTTTGTATCATTGATAGATTTATTATTGGTTACATTGTCATTGATGTAATTGTTTTCAAAGGTTTAATGTCAAATGGTGTCATAATGATGGTATCATTGATTTGATGTCATGGTTGATAGAAAGAACCAAATGGATAAACTCCAAACTAATCCCCTTATGGTGAAATCCCTCACAGGAAGATGTTCTTGGATAAATTTCTCAAATTGGCCCCCTTATGGTGAAATCCCTCATGGGAAGACGCTTTTTGAAGTCCAAATGGTTAGTTGGTTGAGTATCGCAATAGTGTGGTTAGGGAACCCAATTTTGATTGAAGAATAATGTAATGAAGACCAATGAATTTGTAGTAGAAACTATTCCATATGGATAGTATATGTCATGCCATTTTACGTGATATGTGGAATGCCACATAACTCCTCACGGTTAGAGAGTTATGTCCATGTGAAGTTGGAGAACCCTCACGAGTTATCTAGAAGCCTCTAGATGGTCAAAAAAGTCAAATTATTATAGAAGCTCCTAGAAGAAGTTGACCAGTCAAAGTGGGTAGTCATGGGTTAAGTGGTTGAAACAAGAAAACAATTAAAAATAAATTAGTTTCAACAAGAAGTGGAGAGTAACTTACTATTTATGGATAAAGTGGTTGTAAGTGGAGAAAGTGGTTAGAAGTGGGTTAGCCCAAAAATAAGGAAGTTGGGTAAGTTGGTTAGAAGAACCCCTAGAGGAAGCTACTTGAAGAAGTATAAATAGCATAGAAAGGGTCTCTTATGTGTAATAATCTTTGAGCATATTGAATATCCACTTGTGAAAGGTTACCTAGGAAGGTATTATTGATAGAGCAAATTCATGGCAGAAAAAGTGCGGTAGAAAAATAGTGGCATAAGAATCACGGAAATAAAACCATAACAACAGAATCACGACAACAAAACCATGACCACAGAATCGCAGCAGAAAAACCACGACAATAGTGTTGAGACAGGAAGAGGGCGGAAACGGATTTGACAACTACAGAAAGTTGGCAGTTTGATAACCACATCAGATTTGCATATTCAAATTGTTCCAATTGTTACATAGTATGGTATAGGTCTTGATGATTGCTATAGGATTAAAGGTATGGTTTTTCCACATGGTCTTGTCTAAGGTTTTATGGTATTTGGTTTATGGAGAGTATGGTGTATTGCTAGAGGTATCTTGTTGGTTAACTTGGTGATATTATGCATATGGTTGAGACTTGACTTGATGATTGATCTTTGTGAGTAGACCAAATTTGGATGATGATATTTATGAAACAGTTTGAGGTGATAGGTTGTTGTGATAAGTTGTGTTGTTCATAGTTGATGCACTTGTCTTGGTATAGATTGTTGGTATAGTTTGAAATATTATTTTCTATCTACAAGTGTCTTGTACTCGAGGATTGGATTCCTCTTCTTAGTTGGTGTTGAGATCTGTAGGATGGGTCTTGCATTGAGATTTGGTGCTCATTTCAGTTGGTGCTAATAAACCCCAAGGATTGTAGGCCATAATACAAAAGAAAATTATACATATATTTGGTGTTCTTTATGTTCTTTATTGTGATTGTTCATAATTATTTACTATTAATATATGTCATTGAGATATGTTTACATGCAAGAAACTAAGTTCAAATATAATTAATGAGTAATGATGTTGTGAATGGTGATGGATAACTAAATTTTTGTAAGAAATTGTAAAAAGAGCCTCACACTCATTCAACCCCCCCTCTCAGTGTGGTCGGTGTGCAATAGGTCCAAGGATCGAATTCATTGATCTTTTAGAACCCATAATCGGTTTTCATCAATAAAATACTTCAAATAACCAAATACATTGACACATCACAATTTGGATGTCCTCAATAATGAATACATGATCTCTATATACACATATTCAAACAAATCACATGATCCCCTTTACTATTAGGTTGACATTATTACCTATACATTTACACATTACATGTACATTTATCCCCATATATGCCCTTCCTTCGGGTGATATGATATAAATTTAACCCCATATATGCCCCTCTTGGGTCATAAGATTGATTCATTAAAGGATTGCATCTTACTCAATTGATCACCCTTATTCTTAATCTCTTATTGTAATGCCTAATTATCTTTTTTAATTTGAATTTTTTTTCTTTAGATTAATTGAATTCATCTTCGATTTTATGTATCTCTCCCACTTTTAAGTCCTCGGTCCTTTTTTTGAGAAAAATTATTCAAATAGTTCCCATCTAATATTTCATCTAGTTTCTTTGTCGATACTCCTCCACCACTTTCAATATTCACCATAAATATCAAAGCTTGTCCCAAATCAAGTATTACTATATTACTTTACCATCCTCAAACATTTTATAAGTTTGATTTCATATCTATACTTATCTCTTCTAAAGCAATTTATTTCCATAAGTTCTAAATGGGGTCCAACAATAAATCTCAAAATAAAACCCTAATGTTGAAAATAATGATCCAAAATGGTGATCATTATTTTTCCAATATATTATCCTGTATTGTTTCTTTCAAAGGCATTTTGAATCACCTCAATTGGACATTCCAATAATAATTTATGATAATTTTAAATTAAAATACATTTTAAAACCTTGATTTAGATGTTGTCTTGGTGTTCAACCTTTCTTTGATGTATATCTGAAATTTTGGCACTTCTATTTCTGAAATTTTATTTAGTATTTTGATGTCTTCTCTACAATGTCATATGTTTTACCAAAATTTGATGTTCGAAGTAAAAGTTTTAGTAACTTTCCCAAAACTTGTTTTTTTTTCCTTTTTCAAAGAGTGAACTTGTACGATATGTTGTGTCCCCAATTTTTATGATATGTGTAAAAGACCCAAATTTCCATATGAAAAATTGTTTTTGTTAGGTTGAAAATATGAATATGTTCTTCGTGAATCCTTACTTTAAAAGTATTTAATTAGTTATGTTCTTAAAAGGTGAGCTACAAAATTCTCAGAACTTATTATTGTCTCTTTTTAATTCCCCAAGTGTTGCTACCACATGAGAATTTGGCTATCATATAAAGGTTTCCTTTTAAGATTATAAACGGGATTCACCCTTGTATCTTTTAAAACAAGTACAAACTTATTAATACTTGAAGTTTTGTGACTTTGGGTAAATGTAAATCGTGTAATGGAGAAAATAATCAAAGGGTTTTTTTTTATAAAGATCAAACATATATGCTATATCGAATGCTAACTTTGGTGTACCCAATATTTTGGTAAGAACATTAAACTCAATCCTTTTCAACTTGGACAACAATTGTTTTGCGAGGGAAGGGACATGTATTCATTCATGGCTCAAGTACATATTGTCATGTCCAACCAATCCATTAAAAAGTCCGATCACCCAAAATTTATCACATCACATGGCTGGCTGTAAGGAAATTGAATTTCTCGAGGTGATATATGAATTATGGGCTCGAGGTACCAGTCTCTCATGTAACGAATAGGTTCTCTAACATTTCCCCATATTCATTTTTTTAATTGTTTCCAGGAGTCTTTCCTCTGGAACGATAGAGATATTTTATCTTGCTCCTCTGTAGCAGGAAATATTGGTGGTTAAAATGGTGGAAACCCTCATAAGAACTATGGTGTCAGCCTTGTTATGCATCACTATGTTCGAAATAATCATTACAGGTAAGGAAAACTTTTCCCTTACCAGAAAATAAAAAATGTTTTAACTTTAAGACGAAAAAAGGGCGGTCTTGAGTCTACTTATTTCATGGCCAGTTGTCGTTGTTCTTTTAATTTATTTTGGAAAGAGTACGGATAAATTTTTCATATAGTTTATGATAGGTCGATTACTAGATTCTAGTAAGTGTTATTTACTCTCTTTCCTTTCTACGAGTTTGTCTTTTGTTTTCTGGATCCATCTAGACCATCACTAGATGATTAACCTCCCTCTTTGGAAAGAGGGTTTTTATCCTTACTGTTCACTTCTTGCTCTCCCTTCAGTTACTGGAATATATATATTGTTCCATGAAGGAGGGTTATCTCTTTAATATTTACTCTCATAATGCAGGTAACCCTTTCTTCTACGAACCATAGTATTATAAAATTCTCGTCGGTTAAATTTTAGGGTAAGACTCTCCTTTTTCTTTGTAAAAATATTTATATAAATAATGTATTGTAATACCCTCACGAATCCCATACCAGAGTAATATTTGGTTGTAATCCTCAATATATATAAACAATTCTCCTATTAGAAACCTTTCATATACTAACGCATGTTCTGTGGCAACAGAGACAAAGGAGTTTTAGTATTTCATTTATTTCTTCGTCACTGTAGACTCTGCCTCTATTTTATTTGGTTTCCTTGTTCAATACTTTACTGTTTAGAAGTTCGGTTACCGAGACTAAGCATTTTATCAACTCTGAATTCATAGACAATAGCAATTTTATCCATAGGAAAATTATTGTGTGGATATGTTTTATGGGATTTACTTCCGGTGGAAGTTCTCGATTCAACTCACAAAATATCAGTGGTTCGTCAACATTTTTATTTATTTATCTCTCGTCTATTCTTTTTATGTTTATACCAACTTTAAATAGGGTTTCTATGATATATGGTATAACGCTGTCTTATAGGTACAACAATATCACCATGGATTCGCAAATAAAAAATCAACTTGTGAAAGGTACTCAGGTTCCTCTTTCTGGGAAACACATGTCCTACATTTATTAACCCCCCCCCCAAATGTGGACGTGTTTGTTCTATTTCTCTACTATTGTTCCAATCGAAAATCCATTAAATTCTCCGTTCTTTGTATCAATTGTTTTAAATCCATAAAGGATGGTGTTTTATTTAATATAATATCTGGGAGTTTCTATAAAGGTCTCCATATTACAGGATAACCCATATGTATTGGTACATAGGAATATCCCGTGATAATGTTTTATTATTAATACAAGCATTTTCCTATATTATGGTTTTTGAAAATAATATAACTTACAAATATGGGAATAAACTATAACTCAGAACTTAAATAAAGTATTCTCACAACATGTTCTTTTATTCAAGATAAAATGTTGAGTCCTCTTACTACTATTGTGTTTCAATATCTTATCATTCACAAGACAATTTGCATTGATATACAATTTATTTCCTGATTGTTTAATTTTGTAGCTCTTCTTGTTCATCAAAGTTTTCACAGGGTCTACTTTATGTATTCATATTTATACAATAGAAATAATAGAAAACCCCTGATTCACTTTACTAATAGAATTAGTAAAGCATGTTCTTGTATTTTCAATGCATAAAATATTCTAATAATATATGGTTGTAGGGTATTTAGAAAACATACTACTGCTTTTGGTAATTTCCAAAGTTTAAGACCTTGTATAACTATATAGAATTGTTTAAGATTTCTTTTTCTCGGGATTTATAACTAGATTACATAATTTCATGTTGAGAGATCTACGAATCAAAAAATTATTATTTAGTTTCTTCACATACATACATCTATATAGATCCAATTATGTACCATACATATAAATTTTGTAGCTACATGAAAATCCATAAACCCAACCTGATAACTATTCAACTGAGATACATCTAAATAGAACAGTTATGTCGGAGAAAAATGGAACAACAACTTTCCACCTAACTGTAGATGCATAACAACGAAGATTCCTTGTCTTGATGACCCCCTAGCCTGACCATGACACCATAAGGTAAAATTGAGCTTCACTACTTAGCCACTGTGTTTTTGTATAGTTCAGAAAATCATTTTCCTAACACCGCTTGTGCTTACACAACAAATATTCATCTCCATAACATACTAAGAAGTGTCCTAGCTCACACATATGTTGTATATATTTCATTTCTCATTTCCTAGGACTTTTCCATCCATTTCCCTCTTTGGGAAATTCACATCTTTAAAAATCCCTAATTTTTAGAGGCTTTAAGTGAGATAAGTCAATTTCTGACACTTGTAAAAATTAGCTATGAGTTAACTCAAACATGTTCCCCACTCATGGAGTCAAATTTATCCACTTTTAACCTAGTTGTTCCACCTATTTCCAACATTTAATTTATTAAAAATATATGTCCCATACATTTTTCTATAACAAGAGGATAGTTGGCAAGTCAAACTCTTTTTCAATAGTCACAAAAACAATAATTACATGCCTTAATAATTTCAAATACAAATATCCATAAATGGAAATTTATTTTTCAAGGAAAAATATTAATATAAAATGTTTTATTATTGGAGGATGTCACATCCTCTCCCCCTTAAGTATAGCATTGTCCTTAATGTTAGTATTTACCTCAATTCATCACATGGAACATAGTTGGATACGATTTCATCATTTCATATTCCAACTACCAAGTAGCCTCATCAGCGCTAAAGTGATTCCATTGCACTTTTACTTGGGTGATCGATATGTTCCGAAGTATTGTTTATTTACTCTCCAAAATCCATAGAGCTTCCGCTTGGAACTCGCTTTCTGGTTCCACTTGCACCATGTTCCAATCAATGATGAGGGTAGGATCATGAATATATCTTTTTAATAATGAAATATGAAAAACTTTAACAACTTTTAAATTGGTAGGGAGTCCAAGTTGCTATGCCACTGGTCCGATTCGAGTTAAGACATCAAATGCACCACAAAACTTTGGCACAAACTCGGAAAAATTCCCTAGTTTTAATGAGCTTCTTCTTGCTTTGACCTTAAGTTATACATATTCTTCAACGTTAAATTCTTGATGTTTTCTTTTCATATCTGTATAGTTTTTCTATCAATCTTGTACCACCTTTAAATTTTATTGTACCTTTTTTACCATATCTTCAATTTGTTGGAGCATTTCTAGTCGAGACATGACTCCGTCAACCAAATTATCCCAACTAATTAGGTTGTACATTTAATTCCATATAAAAATTCAAAGGGGATCATTTTTTCTTATGCTCGATACTCGTTATTGTATGTGAATTTGACTAAGTGTAGATATTCTTCCCACTAAGTTGGTTGTGTTCTTACGTACATTCACACCGTATCTTCGGTAATCTGGTATGCATGTTTTATTTTACCATCCATTTGAAGATGGTAACTTGTGCTGAAATTCGAATTAGTACCCAAACCTGCAAACAATTATTTCCAAAAATTTGAGGTAAACTTAACATCTCTATATGATAACACCATTTCACAATATTAATTTCTTTGTAAGTAGATTTCATAGGAATGAAGTGTGCACGCTAACTCTACTTATCAATTACTACCATGATTGAATTGTTTTGTCTTTGAGTATCAGGAAAACCTCTAATGAATTTGATTGAAATAACTTCCCATTTCCATTCTGGTATAGGTTCAGGTTGTAAAATACCTATCGGATGTTGATGTTCAACTTTCACTTGTTGAAAATCTAAGCATATAGATAAATATTCAGTTGTTTCATATTTCATATTAGGCCAATAAAATTGTTTTCTTAGGGATGTTATCATTTTTTGATATCTTGGATTACCATAATAGGGATTTTTATGTAGCTTATTCAAGAGAATCATCTTCATTTCATCATAATTAGGTATATATTATATGTTTTTGAACCTTAATAGTCCATTCTTGTCAATGCTGAAATCTGTACTATTCAAATTTCCCTCATTTTTCTGCAAGTGATCAACTGTTTTTATGTATTCTACATCCTTTCATCTTTCATATTTAGTTTCTTCCTCAATATCACTTTTTGTTTTGCTGATAATTACTTCATATAATTCATTAGTCCCTCGACTTAGCTCATCTGTGACTTTATTTTCCTTTCCCGTAATGTGTCGCACTTCGAAATCAAAATATGTAATATCCTTAAATTATTAGAAAATAAATTCCAGACTAAAATTAGAAATAAATTTCCATTTATGGAAATTTAGATTTCGAAATAAATTACCATTTATGGAAATGTAACGAACCCAATCGTTATGACACCCAACAAAGAAAAAAGTGAATTTTTTTTCTTTAAAATAGGATGACAACAACGATTACAGCTAAAAAACACATCTGACAACGAGCACCACACTCGCAGAACAGGAAATAGATCACTACAACTCATGCACTAGCACAACAAGCAATTGGACAAAACAAGCGTAAATCAAAGGTAGAAATGGCTACCCACCAGACACAATCATGAAAACGCCTACAGGATAAGGGACAAAATCCACAATCCCAACACAACGGTTTCGACGGTCAGCAACAAGAACCTCTATGGCATGCAACCAGATGCACGAAGGCATTATAACCCAAGAGCTAACAACAATTTCAATAACAATGCCCACAATGGGAAGCCCAGACTCCGACCAAGTTATCAATGCCTCTATCCCCCGAGGTGTGCGATGATCGCCTCATCAGGAATCAGTTCATCACTAGGTAATGGGTGTGACAACTTTTTAAGGAAATATACTAATAAAATAAAATAAGAAAATTGATATAGTAAAATAATTATTTAAATTTTTTTTAAGGAACTAAGATCATCCATAGGTTATAATAAGAACATAAACTATGATAAGGAAATAAGAAGTTTAAAATTTGTGATAAGAATTCAAATTGAATCCAACATCTTAATATGAAACTAAAAATTTTAGTCTTCATAATATATTTAAACATAAACACTCTCTTATCTCCAAATTATCTCAATTATAACCTAAAAACATAAAGCATATTCATATTCACATGAATAACAACTTTATGAAGATGATCTTAATAATGCAACATTATTAATGAGAAAATAAAAGAAAGAAAAAATCTTTGCCTCTTAAAAAGATAGATAATAAAAATAATCTAAAAATAAGCTAACAAGTGACCTAGTGCTTATCACCATACAAGTAAAATTCAAACGTCATAATAGACATCCTACAATAGACAGAAGGATATAGTCGATCATTAATTTGTTATCATTGCAATGCAATCATTAAATCGTTGACCTTAAAATTCGCTATAATTAAATATAAGTTGTTGTCCTCTCAACTGAATAAATATAATGAGCCCAGTATCTAATGACACAAATAGGGTCTATCTAATAAAAATGCTATCTAATAATATGTATAATAAATATCTCCATCTATTATTTATAAAACAAGGAGCTATCTACTCAAAATAAGTCTACAACAATCACTACCTGCAAATGAGTGGCAGTCTATATCATTAATTCCATGAAAATACTAGCTGTCAGGCATATCGTTCTCAAAACAAATAATTGTTGTCCATCACTATCATATAATAAAATTGTTGTCAATAGATGGGATGTCATCAGTCACAAGAGATATAATGAATTTATATCGTTCCATTAAATTCAAATGCCATCCAACAAATCGTTGTGCAATACACCTGCCATTCCATTGCAATCAATGCAAAAGTACATTGATGGTTGTCTAAAATAAACATTAATTCTATTTTCACTCAAAATGTAGAGGCATTTGGTTGTCTATCTAACATAAATGTTAGTTCTAATTTAATCAAATGAAGAGGCAAAATGTTGGTTGTGTAACACTTATAATTTTGCTGTGTAGATATAGGTTGTCTAACACTTATAAAAATTTGCTATGGTTTATCCTTGGGAGAACTATGACACTAAAACAAATACCCAGGCTCAAATTCATTATGGTTTATCACAAATCGTGGTCAATAAAATGGAAAAAGAATGGTTGATCTTAACATCACGTTTGTCGGGTTTCATCAAATAAAAGAAAGATGAGTTTTACATCAAAAATTCGTTGACTTTAACCTCAAGTTTGTAGTCAATAAAACGATAAGGAAAACACTATCAGGAAGATTCCACTCATTCATAAGATATATAAAAAAATAAATTTGTTCAAAGAAGGGTAAAATAGCATTCTATGAATGATATGCTTCAATTTGTAATAAAGTGGAATAAATAACTGCAATACAAAAATATACAATTGGAGGGTAAAATTTAGTAAAAACAAGTGCACACTCTTTGTAAAAAAACAAACTAAGGCCATGCTATGTGAAAACAAAAATAAACCAACTAAAAGTGCTAGGGGAAGGGCCACGAAAGTCGAAAAGGAAAAATATGGTTAATGAGCCAGGAGAACCATGGTGAATCTATTGTGTAAAGGATGAGTAACGACTTCAAGCTCAGGGATAATCCCTCACAGAAAACGTAGAAGAAAACTACCTCCAGGAAACACATAGGTAAAAAATCACCAGAACACGCAAAGTTTTGACAATCAAGTTTTAGTGGTTTAACCAAGAATCAACAATTAAAACACAGAGAAAAACGAAGTTTTAAATTGACAGGGTGCAGAGGTAAGTAAGGTAAATGACGCAAAAAAAATATCCTTCGCTCATCATCCACACACAGAAAATAAGGGAATCAGAATATATAGGTCGCTATGCACCGAAGTGATGATCATCGATTCGGCTCCTTGCGGACTGTTTAGGCCTGGACTAACGAACTAGGGATGAGGACTAAGTAAAAATAAAAAATCTTCACAAAAAATCAATAAAACCAATAGGACATACACAAGATTCAGGGATCGAGTGCCAAGGGAATCAATTCAAGTAGGGAGATTAAGTCTATGGGGAATTTATGTTCTCAATTAAAATTCTAAGTCAAACACCTTCTTTACACAGTTAAAAGTACATAAATGAAATCATAAAGTCAATAGTAAACTACCATGTAGAATAGAAGCAAGTGTACTATAGCCCAAGGTGACAACTCTGAGTCATTGTCCCACGCGCTCCATGAAACTTCCTCTTGTCGATCGATGAGAGACCACTAGTACCTCTAAGCCAATGCTAGGGGTACTATTCTTCCTCCTTAGCCCCTCATGCTGTAAAGGGGTCACACACACTAAACAAGATAACAACTAGCTCCCATATCAGCTCGCAAAGTCGAGCTACCACTCCTCATCAAGATGGGTATCCCAACTCCCACAAGATAAGTCATTTAGGTCTAAAATTATGTAGCGTAATGTTACGCATGAAATAAGAGATCCATCCTTCTCCTCCTCCCTCCTTTATATAGAGTTTCTAAGTCATTTCTTTCCCAATTTCCCATTTAATTTAATGTTCAATAATTTAATTCAGAAAAATCCTCCCGGTACATGTGTCACCCATCCACTTCATTGCACTAGAAATTAATTTAATTAACTATTGAATTACTCTTATTTCCCTCACCCACCTAAAAGAATTCCTAGAATCGCTCCTAGGTGTCCCCATAATCCCTTACATATTTTAATGACTTACCCCTATACTAATTTACTAGTTGAGTTCAATTTAGAAATTTCTTAAATGTAAGATACCTTACTAAGTTAGTCATTTTTGTTTTTTCTTATGTTTCCCCCTTTTCCCCTTAGTTTCCTAATTCTTTTAAATTTCACTCTTTTCCTTTTTATCTAAAACTCAAATTAGCAACTGTAGGAAATTACCTTTTTCCCCTTTTTCTTTTTAATTAATTAATTTTTAACTGACATAAGTAACAAAACAATTGTTTCCCTTTTTGTTTAAAAAAAGTAAGCCCCCAAAGTAATTTGATTTTTTTTTTATAAATTAATCAAATGGCTTACCCGCTTCTAGTCACATGTTTAATGATGATTATTAGTATTATTATTTTTTTTTCTACCACAACTATAACATAGACCTATATTTCATTTTCCTAGGATGGGTGACATTTTATTAGCGAAATTGTTTTTAAATATTTCTCATCACATTATTCATTCTAAGGCCATCTAGGTTTAATCAATTATTAGTTAGCAATGTGATGTTCCCTTCAGGACGCACTAGGTGCTCCAAGGGTGCCACTCGCCTTGTTTTGTTTCCCTTGTGCAATGTGCCCTTCAGGATGCACTACGTGCTCCAAGGGTTCCATTCACCTCATTTTGTTTTTCTTGCATGACATGTCATTCAGGATGCAATACGTGATCCAAGGGTGCCACTTGCCTCTTGACTGACTTGGTAGACATAAAAAACCCCTGGAGTTAATACTTTGTTAGGTGATATTGTGGGAGACTAAGGGCCTCTAAGGAATAAGGCCCATGCCTTATTGCGCACCCCTTACAATCATCGTGAGCAACTGTCGCAGTCTGCCCTCATGACATTGTGGGACTTCTCCCACTAGGTAATCATTAACCTATAGTTCAATCCATGGTGGGAGTGCTAGTAGGTTGTGGTAGAGTTGTTGTCCACACCTCTCCCTCAATGTCTCTGGTAGTCATGTGTGACCCCTCTAATCCACGTGTGAGTCTGGTCGGCAAGCTATAGTCAGCCTGCATCATCAAAAAATAAAGTCAGAAATAAAATCAATAATCATAACATCTAATCAGATGCGCATATGTCATATATACAACAATCAAACCCCAATAGTCATCTCCCTAACTCGAACGAGAGTCCAAGAGTTTCATTGATGCCTCTGCATCCGTGAGGTCTAAAATCATGCACACTTAAGAGAACTGAGTCAATAACACCTGTCTAAGTCAATACAACATATAATCACATCCATAATGCCTCATAATCATAATCAACGACCGATAGTACAATAATCTGGATCACTTGCAAGCAAGTGTCCTCAAAGAATAAGTTCGCTTAGTTCACGCAAGAGAGGGATGTTACATACACCTCTTCTTGGTCTAAACTTTGTCCTGAAGTTTCACAGTATGTAAGTGCCGAAATCATGTGTATCATAGTATCAAAAGTATATCTATCAAAAAACAATGGAAACTGCTGGCACATATCATATGCATCATCCCTGGTCACCGAGTGCGTACTATAGTTGCCCCACTGGACCTTGACTTGATCTACTGCTCGACATCGTAGCTGTTGAATGCGGTGATCCAAAATGCGGATTGGCTCAGCCGTGAGTGCCCCCTCGTCTAATACCTGCAACAAAATCATGTCAATAACATGTTTAGGATCACTAATATAATGTCTCATAAGAGATGCGTGAAAAGCATCGTGCATACGACTCAAAGAGTCTGGCAAGGCTAGTTGATAGGCCACGGGCCCCTTCCTCTCCACAATATCGAGGGGTCCCACGAACTTAGGAGATATTTTATCTCCATTTCCAAACTTGATCAAACTCTTATGCGGTTTTATCTAAAAGAAGACTCGATCACCCACTTCGTAACTATGGTCAACACAGTGCACATCGACATAACTCTTTTGTTGATCCTGTGCTTCTTTGATCCTTTGTCTTATTGATTTCATTTGATCTTCCATTTCTTGGATCACTTCTAGTCCCACTAGGATCCTATCCTCAAGTTGATGCCAACTCAGAGGCGTCCAACATGGTCTCCCAAAAAGGAACACGAAAGGTGCCATCTCAATGGTGCTTTGGTAACTGTTGTAATAATCAAATTCTACCAGTGGCAAGAATTCTTCCCAACGATTATGTTGGTCCAGAATGTACATGCGCAACATGTATTCCAATATTTGGGTTGTTGGTTCAGTCTACCCGTCAGTCTCTAGGTGATACATAGTATTGAAGTTAAGTTGGGTTCCCAAGGCCTCTTGGAAACTAGTACAAAATCATCCAATAAACACTGATCCTTGATCAGATATAGTCATGTTAGGCATGCCATGCAGCCTCACAATCTCATTGATGAAAACTCTAGCTATGCCAAGTTCCTGATATGTCGTATGCATAGGAATAAAATGAGCACTCTTCGTCAGAGTGTCAACTACCACAAAAATTGATTCATGTCTCCTTTCTGTCAGTGGAAATACAACAATTAAATCCATCGAAATAACCTCCCATTTCAATTCCAAAATAGCGTATGGATGTAGTAATCTTGTTGGGTGTCTATGTTCATCCTTTACCTGTTGACATTCTAGACATATAGTCACATAGTTGATTGTGTCGACCTTCATTCCCTTCCAGAAGAATAAGGGTTTAAGGTCCTCCCTCATCTTTGTGACTCCTAGGTGGGCCATGTACACTGCTCTGTGATCCTCGTTTAGGATCAAACTCCTCAACTCATCGTTCGGTGGTATGTAAATCATATTTTTAAACCTCAATAATCCATCGTCATCAAATGTAAATCCTTCAAATATTAGTACCATTATTGTGTTTTGTCTGATAAAATCCTCAACCTCTTTGTACCAATCATCGTCACGTTGTAAAGTTAGAGTCTTTTCACGTAGATATTTCTTAAGAGGAAACATTGAAAAGATGCAAGGTCTTTGACTCAATGCATCTGCCACTCGGTTCATTATTCCCTTTATGTAAGTAATCTCTAAATCGCACTCATAAAGAAATTCCGACCAACGTCGTTGATGCACGTTCAGGTATCTTTGCATAAAGATGTGTTGTAGTCCATAGTTGTCCATTTTTAGTTCAAAGTTTCCTCCAACAAGGTAGTGTCTCCAAACCTTCAAGGAATATACAATGAATAACAACTCCAAAGTGTGCATCCCATAGTTTTCCTCATGCCTTCTAAGTTTCTTGGAGATGTAATTGATCACTCGACTGTCTTGCATCAAGACTCTACCTAAGCCTTTCTTGGATGTGTCAATGCATACCAATAAGTTTGTGTCCATGTCAGGGACATTTAGTATCGGTGCCTTTGTCAACAAGTCTTTGAGCCTATGAAATGATTCTGTGCATTTCTCGGTACAAACAAACCTCTTGTTGTTCTTCTGCAATTCCATAATCGGATTTTCTATCTTCGAAAATCCCTCCACGAACCATCAATAGTATCCTGTTAAACCCATGAAACTACGCACTTTCAAGACATTCGTTGGTGTAGGTCATTCCATAATAGCCTTGAGCTTTGTTGGATCGACAACGATACCTTCGTCGGATATGACATGCCCTAAGTAGTGAATCTTCGATTGATAAAATGTGTATCTGGACAACTTCCCATACAATTTGTTCTCTCACATACACTGTAGTACCAAGCACAGGTGCTCATCATACTCCTCTATTGTCTAAGAGTAAATCAAAATATCGTCAATGAATACTTGGACAAACTTTTCAAAGTACTTGCGGAACACCCCATTCATCAAACTCATAATACCCCTAGGGCGTTTGTCAGTCCAAATGGTAGAATAATAAACTTGTAATTTCCAAACCTCATCTTAAAGGTGGCCTTCGGGATGTTATCCTCCTTGATCCGTAACTAGTGATACCCTAATCACAAATTGATCTTTGAAAACACTATCGCACCCTTCATCTGATTGAATAGATCATCAATTCTCGACAACAAATACTAATTCCTGAACATTACCTTGTTCAATTGATGGTAGTCAATGCAGAGTCTCCACGACCCATCCTTATTTCGTATGAAAATAACAAGCACACCGCACAGTGACACACTAGGACGTATAAGTCCCAGTTCCAACAACTCCTTTAGTTGCATTCTCAACTCCTATAAATCCACGGTCGACATCCGATAAGGTGCTCTTTCTATCGGTTCAATCACTAGTTTCACGTCTATGGTAAATTCTAATTCCCTCTCCTGTGACATCCCAGGTAACTCCTCCGGGAAGATGTCCACAAACTCTCTCACTACAGGAAGGTGCTCTAGACCTTCCACTACTCCCTTCCCATTTAATGCAAGGATTTCATAAAGATTACATCCCTTGCGTATGCTCTTCCTTAATTGTAAAGAGGAGATAAACCTCGGGGAAAATCCCTAGTTCTGGCCTATAATCACACGTCTTTGTCCCTCATCATCGACCAAGATCAACCGTTTTGTCTTATATTTGAGTATTGCCTCATGCGATTCCAACCAGTCCATATTGATCACGATGTCATAAAATCCTAATATCATGATGTATAGGTTGGCCTCGATGAAAATCTCTCCCAGGTCAAGGGTACACCCTGTAACCTTCCCTCCAACCTTCTGTTTGGCTCCTGAAGCCATCTCTACAAATCTAGACTCATCCTGTTCGAATTCCCTTGCCTTAATCATTTTTAGCGCTGCACCAAAAATGAAACTTTCGGTAGCACTGAGATATATCAAAATACTAAGGGTCTGGTCAACAACGGTACCTAACGTCTCGAGAAAAATTGACTAGTGCTCTTCCTGACAGTTATTCATCACTACATGAATCTGATGGGCCTTTCCCAAGTATCCCACAGTAGTGGGTCTGTTTGAGCCAGATTCTCTAGCCCTCTCCATGGGGCAGTTGCACTGGTAGTGTGGCTCTCCACATGTCCAAAACCCCTTCTTTGGTCTAGTACTCCTAGTACCCGAAGTAGAAGTTGACGGCCCATCAGCCTAGAATCCTAGTCTGTTCTGCTAAACATGCATAAACTACTGTTGATGTGGTCGATGTTTCTGTTGATGCATTCGTCGTTGTTTTTGATGTGGTGGTCCCCGATAAGGTTTCTACTACTAAGGTGTTGGTCGCCAAGGTGTAGTGAAAGTGGATCCTCCCTGGATGCCACAATATTGTGGCATCTTTCTAGCTAGTGTTTGGTGTTGTTGCGCACTAGATAACATCTTCCTTGTGGGTGTCGCACAAGCCCTACTCTGACCTCCACTAATAATCTCCTCCTCTGCTATGAGGGCCTTCTGGATGACATCATGCAAGGTCTGAGGCATCAGAATTCTAACCTTTGCACATATGTTGACATTAAGGACGACCAATAACCTGTTGACCTTAAGTTTCTCAGTATTAAGGTCTGGAGTATAACGAAGCAACTATAGAAAATGGGCCTCATACTCGGGAACCATACAACCACCCTCTCGTAAGGCGTTGAACTCGTTGAGTTGATGCTCAATGAATTCCTATGATACGTACCTCTCTCGAAATTGTTCCTTGAACAGTTCCCATGATACGTCTTCGATGACCATGTTAAACTATGATAGGAGTGTCTTCGACCATATAAGAGTGTTCCCCTTCAACTGAAAGAACACCATGCAAACCTTCATGTTGGAGGTATAGTCATGAAGTGAAAATCACATCGCCATATTCTCCAACTGTTCCTCGGTGGATGCATCGTCTGGGCACCAAAGAAATCGAGAAATTTGACCTTCTTGAGTTCATCGTGAATGCTACTAGTACCAATCGGACTGCACAATGGACTCTTAGTGGGTGTTTGCACCCTGGCCTCATCTCGGCCCAAATGGCTGATCAGTGCCTCAGACATCCGCTAAAAACACCTCATCAACCCAACCACATCACCCACCGCTATCTTCTCCTTCCTGACAACCTGGTCTTCTCCCTAGGGGTTAGACCCCTCAGAAGTGGATGTTACTGGAGGCATCACACCTCCTCCCCTAGCACCCCGTTGTCTTCCTCCATGATGCCCTCTAGCCATGATTACCTGCATGAATACAAGTCAACTTAATTAGCAACATTATAATCAAATATCATATCAATGAAAGCCATAGTGATCCCAATTCATGGGTTGAACCCCCTCTGATACCATATGTAACGACCCCAATCGTTACAACACCTAGCGAAGAAAAAAGTGTAATTTTTATTTTAAATAGGATGACAATAATGATTACAACTAAACAACACATCTGACGGTGAGCACTACGCCCCCAGAATAGGAAACAAACAACTACGACTCATCCACTAGCACAATGAGAAAATAGAAGAAACATGCATAAATTGAAGGTAGAAATGACTACCTGCCGAACACAACCATGAAAATGCCTACAAGATAAGGGACAACATCCACAATCCCAACACAATGGTTTTGACGGTCAACAACTAGAACCTCTATGGCATGCAACCAGATGCACAAAGGCGTTATAACCCAAGAGCTAACAAAAATTTCAATGAAAATGACCACAACGAGAGGCCCATACTTCGACCAAGTTATCAACACCTCTATCCCCTAAGGTGTGCAAGGATCCCCTCATTAGGAATCAGGTCATCGCCAGGTGATGGGTGTGACAACTTTTTAAGGAAATATACTAATAAAATAAAAAAAGAAAATAAGAAAATTGATATAGTAAAGTAATTATTTAAATTTTTTTTAAGGAACTAAGATCATCCATAGGTTATAATAAGAACATAAACTATGATATGGAAATAATAATTTTAAAATTTGTGATAAGAATTCAAATTGAATCCAACATCTTAATATGAAACTAAAAATTTCAGTGTTCATAATATCTTTAAACATAAACACCCTCTTATCTTCAAATGATGTCAATTATAACCTAAAAACATAAAGCCTATTAAAATTCACATGAATAACAACATTATGAACATGCTCTTAATAATCAAACATTATTAACGAGAAAATAAAAGAAATAAAAACACTTTGCCTCTTAAAAAGATAGATAATAAAAAAAATCTAAAAATAAACTAACAAGTGACCTAGTGCTTATCACCATACATGTAAAATTCAAACATCATAATAGACATCCTGTGATGGACACATGGATATACTCGACCATTAAATCGTTATCATTGAAATGAATTCATTAAATCGTTGACCTTAAAATTTGCTATCATTAAATATAAGTTGTTGTCCTATCAACTGAATAAATATATTGAACCTACTATCTAATGATGCAGATAGGGTCTATCTAATAAACGGGCTATCTAAGAATCTGTATAATAAATATCTCCATATATGGTCTATAAAACGAGGTGCTATCTACTCAAAAGCAGTTTGCAGCAGTCGCTGCATGCAAATGAGTGGTGGTCTATATCATTAATGCCATGAAAATACTAACTGTCAGGCATATCGTTGTAAAAAAAAATTATTGGTGTCCATTGCTTTCATATAATAAAATTGTTGTTAATAGATGAGCTGTCAGTAGTCACACGAGATATAATGAGTCGATACCGTTCCATTAAATTCAAATTCCATCCACCAAATTTTGGTGCAATACACCTGTCATTCCCTTGCAGTGAACGCAAAAGCACCTTGATGGCTATCTAAAATAAACGAAAATTATATTTTCACTCAAAACGCAGAGGCATTTGGTTGTATGTCCAACATAAATGTTAATTCTAATTTAATCAAATGAAGAGGTGAAGTGTTGGTTGTATAACACTTTTAATTTCGTTGAGTAGATAAAGGTTGTGTAACACTTATAAAATTCGTTGTGGTTTATCCTTGGGAGTTGTCTGACACTAAGATAGACACCCAAGTTCAATTTCACTATGATTTATCACAAACCGTGGTGAATAAAAGGGAAAAATAATGGCTAAGATTAACATCATGTTTGTCGGGTTTCATCAAATAAAAAAAAACTGAGTTTTACATCAAAAATTCTTTGATTTTAACCTCAAGTTCGCAGTCAATAAAATGGTAGAGAAAACGCTGTCAGGAAGAGTCCACTCAGTCATAAGATATATATAAAAGTAACGTTGTTCAAAGAAGGGTAAAATAATAGTCTATGAATGATATGAAAGACATTGATTCAATTTTCAATACAACGAAATAAATAACTGCAATACAACAATATACAATTGGAGGGTAAAATTTAGTAAAAAAAAGTGCACACTCTTTGTAAAAAAAAAACTAAGGACAAACTATGCGAAAACAAAAAATCAGCCACAGTTTGAGCCACAGTGGGAGTGATAGTAGTCTGTGGCAGGGCTGTTGTCCACACCTCTCCCTCAATGTCTCTGGTAGTCGTGCGCGATCCCTCTACTCCACATGTGAGTCTGGTTGGCAAGATATCATCAACCTGCATCATCAATGAATAAAGTTAGAAATAAAATCCATAATCATAACATCTAATCAGATGCACATATGTCCTATATAGAACAATCAAACCCCAATAGTCCTCTCCCTGACTCAATCTAGAGTCCAAGGGTTTCTTCAATGCCTCTGCATCCGTAAGGTCCAAAATCCTACACACTTAGGAGAACTGAATCATTAGCACCTGTCCAAGTCAATACAGAAAAATAGCATATAATCACATTCATAATGCCTCATAATCATAATCAAAGACAAATAGTATAATAATCCGGATCACTTGCAGGCAAGTGTCCTCAAAGAATAAGTTCGCTCAGTGCACGCAAGAGTGGGATGTTACAGGAAAATTCAAATTTAGAATTTTGGATTATGTAATTATTATTCTATGACTATTGGGAAAATGTTTGACTTGACCAAGTGTCCTCTTTTGATGGAAACATGTATGAGACAAACTTTTTAATAAATTAAATGTTGGAAGACAAATGGAACAACAAGGTTAAAAAAAGCTCACTATGAATCCGTGAGTGGGGAATATGTTTGAGTTAACTCTCAGCTGATTTTTACAAGTGGCAGAAGTTCAGTTTTGTCAATAGAAGCCCCTAAAAATCAAGGATTTGTAAAGATACAAATTTCCTCAAGGAGGGAAAGGAATGTAAAGTCCTGGGAAAAATATAAATACAACATACGTGGGAGGGAGTACGTTGCTTAGTATGTTTGGATTGAGAATTGTTTTTCTATTATGATAACATTTTGTGTGAGGAAAAGCATTTTATGAACTATTGAAGGTGAAAGTGGCTAAGGAGTGTGACTCAGTTTTCCCTTATGGAGGCATGGTCAGGTTAGCGGGTGATCAGGACAAGTGATAATGGATGTTTTTCTTCTATGGTTGGGTTGAACGTGGATGTTCCATTTGTTTTCCCAACATCAGTGTTCAGATGTGTATCTCAACTATGTACTCTAATTGTTGATGTTACATTGTTGATGTTATATAATTGATCCTATGTTTTATATTTCTATACTTATAAATCCAAATTGATTAAGTGGATTGTGTAGCTATGTTATATTCGTGGCTTACCACTGTATAAGAGTACTTGTAGCGACGTTTATCTAAGGTATTATAGTTTACTATATATACTTATATAAATATAAAATTGTATATGTGCTCCTATTGTCCATGATAACTTATTTCTGTGATTGTTGTTCATCTACTGTACCAAATCAAAATACTTAAAAATGAAAAGTATAAATAGTCTGTATTGAAATTCCTACTAATACGATGAGTATAGGTGGAAAAGAATGAAAGTCCCAAATACACTATTTTTTTCTATTATCATAGAAAAGGTATATGATACAGTAGATCACAGAATGTTTGACAACAATACACTTATTACAGTCAATAGGTCACTGAACAAAATTATTACAACTTGGGTTTTCCATCGATCCAAGAACCCAATAACTAGTCTAAACAAAGTTTTTAGAAAGTTAACGTAAACTATCTATAACTGAAGTAAGTGCCTGCATGGACCGGTGGAAGGAAAATGGAACCCGAATACCTTTTGTGGATAGGTCGCTTCTTTCACCAAGTGAATTGTCTTTTCTCCGAACCTACAAGGAAGCCATACAATGGTATTAGTAACTTACTCATGTCCAAACCATTTAAATAATGAGGTAAATAATTGGGTCAAAGATTAACTTATCTTAGCTTCCGATTGGATATTGGAGTGTCTTCGTTCACCTTGCGAAGAAGTTGATCCATGACTTAGGAGGGGAGTAGGTGCATAATCCATCTGATGGGTTCCCTTGCAATAACAAAGGGACCCATCATCAATTTATATACATAAGAAATTATTTCACTTGCGAAAGTAAGAAAAGTAAGCAAACATTTAATCAAGTTATGTGACTTTGTAACCCATGTACATATCTTTAGATTATAAAATATAGATAACATATATACAAAGAAAGTACATATTATAATCAAGAGAAGGATTTTATTAACCAATAAGTATTAATTCAAATACATTACCAAAAATTGTACAGAAGGCCAAAAGAACATAAAGAATTTACCATGGAGAAGCTAACATTTAAAAAATAGAACTATCATTTGTTCCATAATACACAGATGGAATTCTGACAAGGACAATGCTTGTAGTAAACAAAGTATTAAATTAAGAAGTAATGACAGAGACACACAAGATGTGATCTGGTTATATATATATATATATATATATATATATATATATATATATATATATATGGTAATAATCATAGTAAGAAATTTAAATCTAGCAACATTTATAGAAGTGGAAAGGATGCAATGTGGGTGCATAAAAATTACACTAAGAACCTAATTCATAGGTTAAATCTTAACAATGAAAAAATGTCTTCAAACCCTACGAATATCTTTCCTCGTACATTCAACACATGATGTGGCAAATGAATACAATCATAGGACACAAAAGGTAATAAACAAGGATACCATTTTTGTTTATTATAGAGTTGTCGAACATAAGAAATCAATAAATTACGTAAGTGATTTATTTTTAACTATAATAGACAAGCAATCAAGTAAATACTTCTTCCAATATGGTCGTGGGTGATTTAACTAAGACAAAGTATGATTATTCTCGACAAAGAATTTTATAACCAGTGAATACAAAGAAATGTTGTTTCTATTTTTCAAAGAGAATAAGGGCCTTTATTATTTATATACATATACAGTGTACAATTATGAATTTACATACAATTTTTTTTAAAAACCATCAAGTCTGTAACAACTTCAATTAGTGTAGTAAGTTTCGAAGGGTATTGCCAAATCCCAGAATGAAAGAATAACACTATAGTCATTTGTCCATGAATTTCACCCAGGGTCTTCCCATATAGTTCTCTAAACTGATGATTATTTTCTTTTACAACACCCTCCAGACAAAGGCCGCAAGTGTAACGACCTATGTTCATATTTAAAAATCAAAACGATAAAAAATTCAGAGGGTTTAGCTTACAACAATAGTCATTCTGACCATGGTTTGACTGGGAAGGAACCCTGAAGAGTACGATATTGAATATTGATAGCCAACAAAGAAGAAACATAGTAACCTCATCAAACCCAAGTGATAAACTTAAAGGATTTAACCCAACTTACAATTGAATTCTTTAACATGGTAGAAACTAGAACGAAATGCATATGGAGGTGCAAATATCATGCGATATAAACCCTCAAAACAAAAATAAAAGCATAAGGTATGTGACATAAAACCTCACAAATATTATATTTTTCCAGATGAAGAACACATTACACAGAGTATACATTGCACAGACAGAAAGGAGTTATTCGAAGAATGCATTTTCATCCGACAAAGAATGTGTTGCATGTAATAGCCTCCTCGTTATGAAAACATCTCTACGTCGCCACCTGATGACTAACATGATGCAACCACGATGATCACAACAAGAAGACATAAGGCGCACAACAAGTAACTACAAGCATTAAACGACCATAGACATAAGGAAGAATCCATAGTAGTAGATTTTACTATTTTTGCACAGGAATGCAGGGCGTTTAATCTTGGGAGAGAGAGAATGTCAGATAAGCTCCTGGCCGACTACTCAGGTAGAAACTAGTAATCTATGTCAGGAGGTCGCAGCGGTGGAAAATCTACCTTTAAAGAGCCCAAGACTACTAATATGACCTTAGAGGTGTGTCGCAAGAGTGGAAACCCTACCTTTAAAGGGCCTGAGACTCTTGATATGGCACTGGATTCTTTACACAGAAAAATAATCACACACACAGAATTATATACAGAGGGACTAGCTTTATCAGATTGAAGAGTCCAATATCATACAACTGTGAGTTTGGGAAATTCCAATTATAGTACTAACCCTGAAATTAACCCGACCCTAAACGCCAGCCTAGAAATAAACAACAACTTTATTCACCTTAAATTTAACAGCCCAACCCTAAGACAAACAATTAAAAGAACATTGCAGAAGGAACCCAGCGAAGAACATGGAGGTGTCTACATCCCGCCTGACACCAGCAGACCAAGCAACTAAATGCTTACCAATAAGTATAATCAAGGATTAAAAGAACGACCATGTCCTCTACGGATGACACAACAGAAGGGCTCCGACTACGACCACACATGGTTAAGACAAGGAATTATCTACGACCCAAATGGTATTAGTCACTGACCAATTTTTCCATTTAAATTTCATTAATCGAAGTGTTACTCAATCAACCCTTTGGACATAAAGAAAATTCAATTGATTGTTATCCCCCATTTACATCTCATAACCACTGATTGCACTTAGTTCATCGACAATACATTTTTTTTTTGAGTGTACAATCCAACAACTCTAACAACATTAACCTGAAACAATATCTGCGATACATTTTCTTTACCGTATTCTGCAAATAATTAATAATCCCATTTCATCTTGTACGCTATCAACCCTAAAATTTCAATGACATTACCACACAACCTCACATTTATACCATCCTAACCTTGTAATACAACATCTATCACCTCACTACTGGTATGTTATCCATACAAAATTTACGACAACTTACCATAAAACAATATTATTATTGCCTTTTATATTTGCCATAATTCTTGCCATTTAAGATAACAACAACTCACATTACAACAAAATTTCCATAAAACAATATTAATACTGCATTTTAATATGGCATTTTATATTGCAGTTTATATTTGCCATTTAAAATAACAAGAAGTCACATTACAACAATACTCTCCATAAAACAATATTAATACTGCATTTTAATATTACATTTATATTTTCATTTTATATTTGCCATTTAAAATAACAACAATGTCGCATTACAACAAACTCTCCATAAAACAATATTAATACGACATTTTAATATTACATTTTATAGTTGCATTTTATATTTKCCATTTAAAATAACAAGAAGTCACATTAYAACAATACTCTCCATAAAACAATATTAATACTGCATTTTGATATTACATTTATATTTTCATTTTATATTTGCCATTTAAAATAACAACAAGGTCGCATTACAACAAACTCTCCATAAAACAAYATTAATACGACATTTTAATATTACGTTTTATAGTTGCATTTTATATTTKCCATTTTAAATAACAACAAGGTCGCATTACAACAACATCATTTCCCTAAAACATAATCAACATTGCTTGGTTTATAATCGGTTTGCAAACAGATATCAATAAAATACCTCCTTATTATCCATCACTAACCTTACACTGCCTTATGTTGAGATAACATTAATCTAAAACCGAGTTATCATTTCATTTATAATATAATGAAATCCACAGAATATCAATAACTGTGACAACATAATATAATGCAATAACATAAATAAGGCAACAGAATATAAAGGCAATAGAATAACAAGGCGATAATATAATTAGGGCAATAATTGTTAATAAGGAATCGGATGGGACAATCAGGTCTTAAACAAGGAAAATTCAGGACTGGGAGACTTTTGTTTTTGCAGGGGCGTAGCACTTCTCCAGAAGCAGTGCTAGCTCACACGCGTACACCCACCCGACTGGTAAAACACAACCCAACACACAAGCAATCAAAATGACACACAAGCAAGCATGAACTAATCTCAGAACATAAATACATAGAAGAAGAGTTGACGCATGAAGTGGGATTCGTCGATGCGGATTCTATGACCAGGGATAAGGAAGTCAACATTTCCACAGATACTCTTCTTACACAAGACACAAACATAAAAATGTAGGAAACGGATTACACTACCTGCCAATAATCTAGAAGGGTTGGGGGTTGGTTTTGTTTCGGCATGGAGAAGAGACTCTGAGTGTTGAAATTATCCCGGGCATTACAAGTGTTGGTTCTTTGTATGCGTGCACTATCACAGGAATGAGATCTAAGAGCCAAGCAGTTAAGCAATGCAAGGAATCAACAGAACAAGCCGTTCTCAAGAATATTTGTCTGCTCCTTCGTAGGTGAAAACCGAGCATTGAATTCCTACTCAGAAGCTCTACGGACCCCAATAAAGATCGGATGCAAGGAGGGATGGCCCGAATGGATTATCTTGGATAACAACTACGTGAGGGGTGCACCAGATTCAGACTGGCATACACTATCGAACGTCGGGATGAGAAAACATGCCAACATACCAGATGGTAAAACACCTTGGCCCAACAAAATATAAATTTCCCTTGAATCAAATTATGGGTTAAAAATTTCAGAGTGCTAGGGACAAAAATACAATTGGTCATTAAAATTGCACAGTGCAGACTGGTTACAAAATCTGGATTAATTTCAGAATGCCCGTGAATGGAAGCATGATTGGTCTTTTAAATACAATCTTAGACAGATTAAAATATCTGGGTTAAAATCAGAAAGCCAGTGAAACAAAATACGATTTGCCATTTAACCTGCATACTGCAGGCAGATTTTGATATCTAGACTAAATTGTAGAATGGCAACAAATAAGACATGCTTTGTCTATTAAATACTTATCGCCGACATACCCAATATGTAAATCACCATTACTTGCAGAAGGAGATCGACGCTTAGGGTAGTAGCTATCTTGGTTCGTTAATGGTTTCTTTCATAAGGGAAATTGATGTGATAACCATAAAAAAAAAATTGAATGCGAAGACACCACATACAGGAATATACAACCACAAGGGGTGACGCAGAATCATAAAGGTCCCAACCAAGGAACAACAGAACCCAACTAGAACACTAATCACAATGAAATTAGGAAAATCATTGAACGACATAAGCTTAAGGAAAAATTCATCCATTAAATCATTTTATAGTTCCCAACATAATTTCCAATGCATTATACTCAATAAAATAAACGAGCATACCTTTTCCTTGTTGCCCACCTCGAATGAAGTCCGCGCACTCCTTGCCACTCCCACTCACCAACTGTCGAGACTACACCGGTACCTCCCAGCCAATTTCTAGGGGTACTCTGCTTCCCCCTTAGCCCCCCGAGCCGCAAAGGAGCCACACACAATCGATATGGTCTGTCTAGCTTCCCAGCTCGCCTCACAAGGCCGAGCTAGCACTCCTATATGAGATGGAAAATACCAAGTCCTCACAAGTAATCATTCAAGTCACAAATCCGGCAGCATAATGTTATGCTAACAACCCATCCTTTCTTCCTCATCTTCCCTTTCTTTTATAGAGTTATCCAAACCTCACACTTTCCCTAAATCACTTTTAAATTAATTTTTAATAAAATATTATAAATATTCTCCTTCGCACAAGTGTCGTCCATCCCCCTCTTTCCTCCAATAATTATTTTCTTTAAATTAATAATTGACTCATTTCCCTCACCCACCCAGAGTTGCTCCTAAAATTTCCTCCTAGGTGTTCCTAGATCCCCTTACATGTTTTAAATGATTTCCCTAAAAAACAGAAGTTGCTAAATTAGCTCAAATTAGAAGGTTCTTAATTGTTGATTCCTTACTATGTTGACCTTGCTTTTTACCATAAGTTCCCAACTTTCCTTTATTATGTTTCCTCCATTACTTGGTTTCCTAATTCTTATTATTCCCTTCTTTCCAATTTTTATTAGAGCCAAAATGATAGTTGCGGTATTTACTCTTTTCCCTTTATTATTAATTTAAAATCTTTATATACTTCCACAAGTTAAATAATCTATTTCCTCTTTACCATTTAAAACCATAAATTTTAATTAAATTATTCCTCTCTTTGTTTTACTCTCTAAATTTAAGAAGACTAAAACAATTACTTAAGTGGGTTTTAGTTTATATCTTTATTTTTATTTTCGTAGGGTCTTTTCTTAAGCCTTAACAAAATTTTACCCTAGAGAAGTTTTAGACTTAAGTTTAGATTATGAAATGGGCGACAATTATTTAGGGAAGTCATTTTAAGAATTTCTTAAGGTGTTAAATGTCTTAGGGTCATGTAGGTTTGTTCCTTCCCCAACATCAATGCGACGTGTCCTTCAGGATGTACCACGTGCTCCAAGGGTGCCACTCTCTTYGATTRTTTCTTTTGTGCGACCTRCCCTTCAGGATGCACCACATGCTCCAAGGGTGCCACTCGCTAACTTGTGTTTTTTTYGTGCGACRTGCCCTTCAATATGCACCATGTGTTCGAAGGGTGCCACTCGCCAACTTGTGTTTCTTTCGYGCGACGTGCCCTTCAAGATGCACCACCTGCTCYAAGGGTGCCACTCGCCAACTTGACTGATTGGTAGACATCTATAACCCCTACAGTCAACACTCCACYAGGTGAACTTGTGGGAGACTAAKGGATCTAAGGAATAATGCCCCCTSCTTATTGTGCGCCCCTTAGAATCATCGTGAGCGACTGTCACAGTCTTCCTTCATGGCATCGTGGATCCTCTCAAACTAGGTAATTGTTAACCTACAGTTCGAGCCACGGTGGGAGTGCTAGTAGGCTGTGGCACGRCTACTGTCCAAACCTCTCCCTCAACCTCTCTGGAAATCGGGTGTGACCCCTTTACTCCATATGTGAGTCTGGTCGGCAAGCTATCGTCAGCCTGCATCATCAACAATTGTGTCAGAACATGTCAACATCATATCATCAAATCAATGAAATATCACAGTAAATAAATCAACCGAAAAAGCACACTCCCTGACTCAATCCAGAGTCCAAGGGGTTCCACCGATGCCTCTGCATCCTCAAGGTCCAAAACCCTGCACACTCAATAAAATTGAGTCAATAGCACCTGTCTACATCAAAGGAGTAAAACATCATGTCATCTATCATAACGCATCATAATCAAGGATAAATGTTTTAACATCATAAAAGTCCAGATCACTTGCGAGCAAGTGTCCTCAAAGAATAAGTTTTCTTAGTGCGCCAGAGCGGGATGTTACATACACCCCCTCTTGGTCTAAACTTCGTCCCGAAGTTTCTCAGTATAAATGACAAAATAAAAGTACCATGATATCATAATTCTATCTGTCAAACAAAAATGAAAACTGCTGGCGCATATCATATGCATCCTCCCAGGTTGTCGAGTATGGACTATAACTGTCCCACTGGATCTTGACTTGATCTACCGTTCAACGTTGTAACTGTTGAACACGGTGATCTAATATGCATACCGGCTCAGCCGTGAGCGCTCCCTCATCTGATACCTGCAAGGAACTCATGTCAATCACGTATGTAGGATCACTAATATAATGTCTCAAAACAGATACATGAAAAACATCATGCATACGCCTCAAAGAATCAGGCAAGGCGAGTCGATAGGCCACGAGCCCGTTTGTCTCCACAATCTCGAAAGGTCCCACAAACCTCGGAGAGATTTTATCTCCCTTTCCAAACTTGATCGAACTCTTACGTGGTTTAACCTGCAAGAAAACTCGATCGCCGACCTCATAACTATGGTCGACTCAGTGCGCATCGGCATAACTCTTCTGTCGATCCTGTGCTTCTTTTATCCTTTGTCTTATGGTTTGCATTTTCTCTTCCATTTCTTGGATCACTTCTGGTCCCACCAGGACCCTATCCTCAAGCCGATCCCAACTCAAGGTTGTCCGACTTGGTCGCCTGTAAAGAAACTCAAAAGGTGCCATCTTAATGGTGCTTTGGTAACTGTTGTTGTAAGGGAACTCTACTAGAGGCAAGAATTCCTCCCAACACTTTTGTTGGTCCATCACGTACATGCGCAACATGTATTCCAAGGTTTGGTTTGTTTGTCCTGTCTATCCATCAGTCTCTAGGTGATAAGCAGTACTAAAGTTAAGTTGGGTTCCCAAGGCCTCTTGGAAACTCGTCCAAAATCGTCTAGTAAACACTGATCCTCAATCGGATATAATCCTCTTGGGCATGCCATGCAGCCTCACAATATCACTGATGAAAACTCTCGCTATGTCAGGTGCCTGATATGTCGTACACACAAGAATAAAGTGAGCACTCTTTTTCAGAGTGTCTACTACTACAAAAATCGAGTCATGTCTCATTGTCGTCAGTGGAAATCCAACAATAAAATCCATCGAAATAACTTCCCATTTCTATTCCGAAATGGCATGTGGTTCAAGTAATCCTGTCGGGTGTCTATGTTCAGCCTTTACCTGCTGACACTCTATACATCTAGCCACCAAGTTGACTATGTCGGCCTTCATTCCCTTCCAGAAGAATAAGGGTTTAAGGTCTGCCCTCATCCTCATGACTCATGGGTGAGCCATGTAAACTGCTCTATGAGCCTCACTCAGGATCAACATCCTCAACTCGTCGTTTGGCGGTACGTAAATACAACTTCTAAACCTCAATAAACCATCGCTATCAAATGAATATCCCTCATATTGTGGTACCATCATTGTATTTTGTCCGATAAAATCCTTGACTTCTTTGTACCAGTCATTGTCACGCTGTAAAGTGAGATTCTTCTCACGTAGATTCGTCTGAAGAGGCAACACCGAAAAGATGCGTGGTCTCCGACTCAAAGCATCAGCCACTCGGTTCACTATTCCCTTTATGTAAGTAATCTCGAAGTGGTACTCGCTAAGCAATTCTAACCAACGCCGTTGTTGTGCGTTCAGGTTGCTTTGCATGAAAATGTGTGGCAACCCACAATGATCAGTCTTTAATTCAAATTTTCATCCAACAAGGTAGTGTCTCCAAACCTTCAAGGAATATATGATGGATAATAACTCCAAATTGTGCGTCGCGTAGTTCTCCTCATGCCTTCTCAGTTTCCTCGAAATGTAAGCAATCACTCGTCCGTCTTGCATCAAGACTCCACCTAAACCTTCCTTGGATGCGTCAGTGCATACAAATAAGTCTGCATCCATGTCAGGGACCTTTAGTATTAGCGCTATTGTCAACAACTCTTTAAGCCTCTGAAATGCTTCTCTGCATTTCTCCATCCAAACAAACTTCTTGTTTTTCTTCGATGATTCCGTGATCGGATTTGCTATCTTTGAAAATCCCTCGACAAACCGTCGATAGTGTCCTGCTAAACCCATAAAACTATGCACTTATGTGACATTCGTTGGCACAGGCCATTCCATAATAGACTCGACCTTTGCTGGATCCACAGAGATGCCTTCACCGGAGATGACATGCCCTAAGTAGTGAATCCTCGATTGATAAAAAGAGGATTTGGACAACTTCCCATACAGTTCGTGCTCTCGTAAACACTGTAGTACCAAGCGCAAGTTCTCGTCATGCTCCTCCGTCATCCAAGAGTAGATCAAAATATCGTCAATGAATACTTGGATGAACTTGTCCAAGTACTCGCGGAACACCCTATTCATCAAACTCATGAATACCCCTGGGGAGTTTGTCAGTCCAAACGGTAAAACAATAAACTCGTAATGTCCAAATCTCATCTTAAAGGTGGTCTTAGAGACGTCATCCTTCTTGATCTGCAACTGGTGATACCCTAATCGCAAATCGATCTTGGAGAACACCGTCGCACCCTTCATTTGAACGAACATATAATCAATTCTTGGTAAGGGATACTGATTCTTGATCGTAGCCTTGTTCAGTTGACGGTAGTTGATGCAAAGCCTCCACGATCCATCCTTCTTCCGAATGAAAATAACAGGTGAACCCCACGGTGACACACTAGGACGTATCAGTCCTAGGTCCAGCAACTCATTCAGTTGCATTTTCAACTCTTGCGAATCTGGGGTCGACATCCGATAAGGATTTCTTTCTATCGGTTCGGTCCCCGGTTTTAGGTCTATGGTAAACTCCAATTCCCTTTCCGGCAGCATCCCAGGTAACTCCTCTGGAAACACGTCGGCAAACTCCTTCACCACCGAAAGGTGTTCTAGACCTTCCGCTACTCCCTTTTCGTTTAGTGCGAGGATAATATAAAGCTTGCACCCCTTGTGCATACTCTTCCATAACTGTAAGGAAGAGACGAACCTCAGGGATACTCCCTGGTTCCGTCCTACAATCACACGTCTCTATCCTTCATCATCGACCAAGCTCAACCGTTTCATCTTACAGTTGAGTATCGCCTCATGCGATTCCAGCCAATCCATACCAATCATGATGTCATAAGATCCTAAGATCATGATGCACAAGTTGACCCTCGTGAAAAACTCTCTGAGGTTAAGGGCATAGCCCGTAACCTTTCCTCCAACCTTCTGTTTGGCTCCTAAAGCCATCTCTACAAATCTAAACTCATCGTGTCCAATTGCCTTTACCTTAATCCTTTTTATCGCTGCACCAGAAATGAAATTCTCAGTAGCACCTGGGTCTATCAAAATACTAAGGTTCTGGTCAGCGACAGTACTTGTCGTTTCGAGCAAAGTTGACTGGTGCTCTGCCTTGCAGTTATTCACTGTCGCATGAATCTGATGGGCCTTGCCCATATCTCCCACGGTAGTGGGTCCGACTGATCCTGACACTCTGGTCCTCTCCACAGGACAATTTTCCTACTAGTGTGGCTCCCCACACGTCCAACACCCCTTCTTCGGCTCAGTAGTCCTGGTACCTGAAGTAGAAGATGATGGCCCACCGGCCTGGAACCCAGGTCTGTTCTGCTGAACATGCCTAAACTGTTGTTGTTGTGGGCGATGCTGTTGCTGATGTTGTGGTCCCCAATAAGGTGCTTGCTGCTGAGGTGGCGGTCGTCGGGGTGTAGTTAAAGTGGATCCTCTATGGAAGCCACGATATCCCGGTGTATGTCTCGCTGGTGTCTGATGCTACAGTGTTCTAGATGAACCCTGCCCTGCTGGTGTCACTCGAGTCCTGGTCTGACCCCCATTGATAAGCTCCTCCTCTTCTATGAGGGCCTTTTGGACAATTTCGTGCAAGGTTTGGGGCATCAATATCCTAACCTTTGCATGCAGGCTATCGTTAAGGCCAAACACGAACCTGTTGACCTTGAGCTTCTCAGTGTTAAGGTGCAAAGCATACCAGAGCAGCTCCATAAAATGTTCCTCGTACTCGGGCACCGCACGACCTCCTTGTCGTAATGCGTTGAACTCATTGAGTTGACACTCAATGAATTCCTCTGAAAGGTACCTCTCTCAGAACCGTTCCTCGAACAGTTCCCATGACACATCTTCAACGGACACGTTCAGCTGTGGCAGGAGCGTCCTCCACCATAGAACAACGTTCCCCTTCAGTTGAAAGACCACCATGTGGACCTTCATGCTGGAGGTATAATTGCGAAGTGTGAATCACATCGCCATATTCTCCAACCATGCCTCTGTGGCAGTGCCATTCGAGGCACCAAGGAACTCGATAAATTTAACCTTCTCGATTTCATGGTGAATGCTACCCGTAACGGCTGGTGCACGCAATGGAACCTCAGTGGGTCTCAGCTCCCTAGCCTCGTCTCTGTCCAATAGGCTAATCAGGCCTCAGACATGCGCTGAAAAGACCTCATCATCTCGACCACGTCTCCACTTACTATCTACTCCTGTTCAAGGACCTGCTTGCCTCCCCAGGGGTTAGACCCCTCAGGTGTGAATTCTACTGGAGGCGTCATGCCTCCTCCCCTAGCACCCCTTCATCTGCCTCCACAACGTCCTATAACCATGATTACCTACACGCACACAATCAACTCGATCAACAACAGTATAATAAAATCTAATCATGTCAACGGAAGCCATAGTGAACCCCAAGTCGCAGGTTGAACCCGCTCTGATACCATATGTAACAGCCTCTTAGTTATGACAACAACTCTGATAAAAGGTGCAATTTTTTTTTTTTTTGCTTAAGTTGTGTGCGCACGTGTAGAAAGGAAATAGACACACTTGAATCTGCGTCGCCACCCGATGACTAACAAGACGCAACCACGATAATCACAACAAGAAGACATAAGGCGCACAACAAGTAACTGCAAGCATTAAACAAGAATAGACATAAGGAAGAATCCATAGTAGTAGATTTTACTATTTCTGCACAGGAAAGCAGGTTGTTTAATCTTATCCTCTACTCCGAAGAGAGAGAAGGTCAGATAGGATCCTGGCTGACTGCTCAGGCATAAACTAGTAATCTCTGTCAGGAGGTCGCGGCGGTGGGAACTATGCCTTTAAAGAGCCCGAGACTACTGATATGACCTTAGAGGTGAGTCGCAAGAGTGGAAACACTTCCTTTAAAGGGCCCAAGACTCTTGATACGACACTGGATTATTTACACAGAAAAATAATCACACACACAGACTTATATACCAAGCGACTAGCTTTATCATATCGAAGAGTCTGATATCATACAACTGTGAGTTTGACAATTCCAATTATAGAACTAACACTGAAATTAAACTGACCCTAAACGTCATCTTAGAAATAAACAATAACTTTATTCACCTTAAATTTAATAGCCCAACCCTAAGCCAAACAAATAAAAGCACCCTGCAGAAGGAACCCAGCGGAGAATAAGGAGGTGTCTACATCCCACCCGACACCAGCAGACCAAGAAACTAAACTCTTACCAATAAATACAATCAAGGATTAAAAGAATGACCATGTCCTCTACAAAAGATGCAACAGAAGGGCTCTGACTACGACCACAGATGGTTAAGACAAGGCATTATCTACGACACAAATGGTATTAGTCACTGACAAATTTTTCCATTTAAATTTCATTAATCGAAGTGTTACTCAATCAACCCTTTGGACATAAATAAAATTCAATTGATTGTTATCCCTCATTTACATCTCATAACCACTGATTGCGCTTAGTTCATCAACAATACATTTTTGTTTTTGAGTGTACAATCCAACAATTCTAACAACATTAACCTGAAACAATATCCGCAATACATTTTCTTTACCGTATTCTCCAAATAATTAATAATCCCATTTCATATTGTATGGTATCAACCCTAAAATTTCAATGACATTACCACACAACCTCACATTTATACCATCATAACCTTGTAATACAACATCTATCACCTCACTACTGGTTTGTTATCCATACAAAATTTTTGACAACTTACCATAAAACAATATTATTATTGCCTTTTATATTTGCCATAATTCTTGCCATTTAAGATAACAACAAGTCACATTACAACAAACTTTCCATAAAACAATATTAATACTGCATTTTAATATGGCATTTTATATTGTAGTTTATATTTGCCATTTAAAGTAACAACAAGTCACATTACGACAATACTCTCCATAAAACAATATTAATACTGCATTTTAATATTACATTTATATTTGCATTTTATATTTTCCATTTAAAATAACAACAAGGTCGCATTACAACAAACTCTCCATAAAACAATATTAATACAACATTTTAATATTACGTTTTATAGTTGGATTTTATATTTTCCGTTTAAAATAACCAGAAGTCACATTACATAAATACTCTCCATAAAACAATATTAATACTGCATTTTAATATTACATTTATATTTGCATTTTATATTTGCCATTTAAAATAACAACAATGTCGCATTACAACAAACTCTCCATAAAACAATAATAATACGGCATTTTAATATTACGTTTTATAGTTGCATTTTATATTTTCCATTTTAAATAACAACAAGGTCGCATTACAACAACATCATTTCCCTAAAACATAATCAACATTTCTTGGTTTATAATCGGTTTGCAAACATATATCAATAAAATACCTCCTTATTATCCATCACTAACCTTACACTACCTTATGTTGTGATAACATTAATCTAAAACCGAGTTATCATTTCATTTATAATATAATGAAATCCACAGAATATCAATAACTGCGACAACAAAATATATTGCAATAACATAAATAAGGCAACAAAATATAAAGGAAATCAAATAACAAGGCGATAATATAATTAGGGCAATAACTGAGATATGGTATACAATATAATAAGGAAAGAAAAATATCAGGAATCCCTCCTAAATCGGAGAAAAAACGTGTGTATTACGAGCAGTCTGTGACTAATGAGGGTGCATTGTCCCAACAACGGTCTCGCTGTTCTGACCAACCCCAGAACCAGATGTTAATAAGGAATCGGATGGGACAACCAGGTCTTAAACAAGGCAAATTTAGGAGTGGGCAACTTTCATTTTTGCAGCGGTGTAGCATTTCTCCAGAAGCAGTGCCAGCTCACGCGCATGCACCCACTCGGCTGGTAAAACCCATCCCAACACACAGGCAATCAAAAAGACACACAAGCAGGCACGAAGTAATCTCAGAACATAAATACATAGAACAAGAGATGATGCATGAAGTGAGATTCGCCGACGCAGATGCTATGATCGAGGATAAGGAAGTCGACATTTCCATAGATACTCTTCTTACACAAGACACAAACATAAAAAGGTAGGAAACCGATTACACTACCTGCCAACAATCTAGAAGGGTTGGAGGTTGGTTTTGTTTCGGCGTGGAGAAGAGACTCTGAGTGTTGCAATTATCTCAGGCATTGCAAGTGCTGGTGTTTTGTATGTGTGCACTATCACAGGAATGACATCTAAGAGACAAGAAGTTAAGCAATGCAGGGAATCAATAGAATAGGTCGTTCTCAAGCAGAGCTGTCTGCAACTTCATAGGCAAAAACCGAGCATTGAATTCCTACTCAGAAGCTCTACGCACCCCAATAAATCTAGGATGCAAGGAGGGATGGCCCGAATGGATTATCTTGGATAGAAACTACGTGAGGGGTGCACCAGATTCAGACTGGCATACACTGTCGAACGTCGGGATGAGAAAACACGCCAGCATACCAGATGGTAAAACAACTTGGCCCAATGAAATATAAATTTCCCTTGAATCAAAGTATGGGTTAAAAATATCAGAGCGCGAGGGACAAAAATACGATTGGTCATTAAAACTGCACAACGCAGATCGGTTACAAAATGTGGATTAATTTCAGACTGCCCGTGAATGGAAGCACGATTGGTCTTTTAAATACAATCTCAGATAGATTAAAGTATCTGGGTTAAAATCAGAAATCCAGTGAAACAAAATAAGATTTTCCATTTAACCTGCATACCGCAGGCAGATTTTTATATCTAGACTAAATTGAAGAACGCCAACAAAAAAGACATGCTTTTTCTATTAAATACTTATCGCTGATAGACCCAACATGCAAATCACCATTACTTGCAGAAGGAGATCAACGCTTAGGGAAATATCTATCTTGGTTCGTTAATGGTTGCTTTCATAAGGAAAATAGTTGCGATAACCATAAAAAAAAAAATGAATGCGAAGACACCACATACAGGAATATACAGCCACAAGGGGTGACGCAGAATCATAAAGGTCCCAACCAAGGAACAGTAGAACCCAGCTAGAACGTTGATCATAATGAAATTAGGAAAAGCATTGAATGACAGAGGCTTAAGGAAAAATTCATCCATTAAATCATTTTACAGTTCCCAACATAATTTCTAATGCATTATACTCAATAAAATAAATGAGTGTACATTTTCCTTTTCGCCGGCCTCGAATGAAGTCTGCACGCTCCTTTCCACTCTCACTCGCCGACCATCGAGACTACACCAGTACCTCCCAGCCAATCGCTAGGGGTACTCTGCTTCCCCCTCAGCCCCCCGAGCTGCAAAGGGGCCACACACAGTCTAGATGGTCCATCTAGCTTCCCAGCTTGCCTCGCAAGGCCGAGCTACCACTCCTATCCGAGTTGGAAAATCCCAACTCCTCACAAGTAATCAGTCAAGTCACAAATCCGACAGCGTAACGTTACGCTAACAACCCATCATTTCTTCCTCATATTCCCTTTCTTTTATAGAGTTGTCCAAACCTCACACTTTTCCTTAATCACTTTTAAATTAAGTTTTAATAAAATATTCTAAATATTCTCCTTCGCACAAGTGTCGTCCATCCCCCTCTTTCCTCCAATAAGTATTTTCTGTAAATTAATAATTGACTCATTTCCCTCACCCACCTAGAGTTTCTCCTAAAATTTCCTCCTAGGTGTTCCTAGATCCCCTTACATGTTTTAAATGATTTCCCTAAAAAAAAGAAGTTGCTAAATTCTCTCAAAATAGAAGGTTCTTAATTGCAGATTCCTTACTATGTTGACCTCGCTTTTTACCATAAGTTCCCAAATTTCCTTTATTATGTTTCCTCCATTACTTGGTTTCCTAATTCTTATTATTCCCTTCTTTCCCCTTTTTATTAGATCCAAAATGGAAGTTGCGCTATTTACTCTTTTCCCTTTATTATTAATTTAAAATCTTTATACACTTCCACAAGTTAAATAATTTATTCCATCTTTACCATTTAAAACCACGGATTTTAATTAAATTATTCCTCTCTTCGTTTTACCCTATAAATTAAGAAGACTAAAACTATTACTTAAGTGGGTTTTAGTTTATATCTTTATTTTTATTTTTGTACCCTATAAATTTTACCCTAGAGAAGTTTTAGACTTAGGTTTAGATTATGAACTGGG
>ML811793.1:0-22907 GCA_009831015.1 Picea engelmannii
TCTCTGTGTATACCTTATGTGTGACTGGTGCTTTTAACTTTTACTGTCCATATGTTGTATAATGTTGATGATCACTTGAAGAAAGATTAAGAATATTTTAATAGAGTTAAAATTGTTTAATCTCAAAGACAACTAATTCACCCCCCCCTCTCAATTGTATTAGTAATTCCAACAGGCATTCCCATACTCAGATCATAGACTGATGACAAATGTAGACCTAGGTCATGGCCACTAATCATACATTGTGGATCCATGCCGTCAAAATATAGCATAGCCACCAGGAATACACTGTGGATCTATGAAAGAAATTTCAAATTAAGACGACATAGCCATGAGACATACATAGTGGATCTATGTGTTGCAAATTATACATACTCCATCGCAACCTAGATAAAAAAGATGATATCCAGGGTCTTCAATCTCGTCGCCCAAAGTACAAATCTAACCATGTGATTACATGTGTTGAAGTCGAACATGGCAGAAACCACTTGATTACTGGTCATTGATGAAATAGTTAACAAGTGCGAGGGAAATCACCATTGATGTCAATGACTCCCAAGGTACCTTAGTACAATCCATCGAGTGTGAATAAATGAGTTGAAGTAGAACCTCCGATGGAATCTTTCGATCAGGGGTCAATGATGTAAACCCACTGTCGAAAGCAAGGAAACCTGCCATTGAGGCCTGCAAGCTCCAAGATACCAAATAATTTCTAAGTCTTCATTCCAGATAATGAGCTGAAGTCGACGGAACAAAACTCGTCACAGGAGGGCCTTGATGTATCCCCCATCAATGACATGAAATGAGTAACAGATTTTGAAGGTGAAATAGAGTATGACGTGAATTGGACTAGACATAGGGGAGGCCGACACAAAGAGAAATGGACAACTGCAGATGGACGACTCAATATAGGTTTCAGATGGACTTCTCTTGAACATATGAATGACACGACCAATGATTTGGCAGCATTGACTCAAAGACAGCACAGGGAATGACCTTATAGCAAATCAAATGAGAGACAAATAGATTTCCCAAACCGGCTTCAAATGATGAATAGGGGGTGTCATGTTCAAGAGTGACACTTACTGCCAATTAATACGAAGATGAAGACATATCCCTTTCCCAAATTTTCCCCCACCATTTCTAGCAAGTACCTCTTTATTTTTATGCAAGCTTGAGGAGGGTAACATATGCTTGTTGATATAAGCTCATCCTTCAGATGAGTCCCTGAGAGTATTTTTAATGAACCCTAAGAAGAAGTGGTTCAATCCCATATCGGGTCTGTCAATGTTTGTTTAACAAGTCCAGAGATAGATAACTCGAAGGTTTTTCAAGATTATAGAGTTTGGAAAAAACACTTAAAAGAGAACTCTCTCAGTTCCTTTTTCGTAAAATAGTCTGGATGAGATCGAAAAAGAGATAAATTATCGCTCACCAAACACTTAATTCAAATAATTTATCGAGCGTGAAAATAGCAAGGTCGCTCGACGATCTTTTCATGTTTAGAGAGTCTGAAAAGAGCTTAAAGAGGACTCCAGGGGGGTTCCTTTTTCGTATAACCTTGTTGAGCCCGAAAAAGTGATAAAATTATGCTCGACCACGTTCTCATGGTTTTACGAGTGCAAGAATGGACAAAAACGATGCTCGAGGTTTTATGTAAAAACCATAAAAAACAATCAAAACACGCGATGGAAAAAGAAAAACTATGCCCATATCCCGATACTTGACCATCATCACACCTGCAAAAGTTATACTCAAAATGACATTAGGGATTAGGGTTTAATAGATAAAGAATCATAAAAAATTAAATGACATAGTAAAAAATAAATAAAAAGGAGTAACAACTCTTTTACCATATCATTTTTACCTTTCCACTATTTTGAGCTCAAACAATCCCTCTTTTACCCTCCAAGTTCGGCGTCAGATTGCGGGAGCTACGAGCGTTCATTCAACGAGCCATCAACGACAGTAAGGTAGGCTCTTTGTCCTTAACATTTTCATGGTTCAATTTTGAAATTTTATTGGTTAAATTTCATTTTTTGGGTTGATTTATCAAGCCTTGTTTGCGCGCTGTCATTCTCGCAGGCAGGCTTCACGGGACCTACGAGAATGGGTGATTCTCGCAGGTGACCCATGAGCAGCCTGCGAGGTTCTCGCACTATGCACATAGGGCACATATGAGAACCGCAATGCTCAATTTTTTTTTTTAAATTTACCCAAAGAACAAGAACCAATCAATGAAAATTGTTGATAATATTTTTTTGGTGCTCCTTGTGCAGATAATATGCTAGCAAAATGGTGCTTGAATGGCGTGAAACGGAGCATGAAGAAGACAATGCAAATGCCGAAAATCAGGCACTTACTATCGTTTCTTTGAGAGACTATGGGCTCTTGAAATACTTCCGTATCCCGGGCATGAGGGCCCAAGTCAGGTTTTTAGAGTATCTGGTGCGTATGTCGGACCCCGATCAGCAGGTATTTCATGTGGGGGTACACAAACTATCCTTAGACATTGAGGACATTTAATTTTTGACTGGATTGTCCTGGCGCGGGTACTATGTGAGCCTGACTGGTAGCAGAGGTGGTGGGCTACAGATGAGTGAGTATTGTCGTATACACTGCGTTCCCGAAGCTGAGAGAAAGAAAGGAAAAGTAGCTATTTGAGGGGTATGAGATTTGACCCTCCGTACTATCCTATTCACCATAGCTCGGATGGATGGGAGTTCTGATCCTCACATGGCGTTACAGAGTTACTTCCAGTATGCTATTGAGTGTACTGAGCCTCGAGTGTTCAACTGGGCAGATGCTGTGCTTCACAGTATAAAAAAGTAGTTGACCAAATGCAGACGAGGAAACCTGAAGCAATTCGGGTACGGATCTTTGTTGGTGTTTTTCTTCCTTGAGAGGGTTCCCTCACTGAGACTGTAGTTTGAGTGAAATATATCGGGTCCTAGGGATCCAAGGATGCTGAGATGGTGTCGACTCATGGCCCGACACGTAGCAGGACCGATAATCAAGTATGATGATACTTTCTTTGACTGGCTCCAACCACAAATGTTGTTGGTTGACGACTATGCTTATGCCGAGTTGGATTTTTGAGGAGATCCGGATTTAGCACTGCCAGAAGATGCTCAGTGGGGGGACCTTGGTAAGAAGTACACACATTTTCTCTTTTTAAATGTTTTTGTGAATTTTTATCATATTCAAATGTTTTTGTTTTATATATTCATCCAAAGACTAATACAAAATCGTTTGTTGATAACACAGATGTTGGACTGTACCAACCTCCTGGTACTTCTCCCATTCAGCAACGAGGAGAGTTAGCAACAACACCATAATATGCCGACGATTATCAGGTGGTCGAACAAAATCTAGAGGGCCTGACCGCAGACATTTCAGACATGCCTCTGGAAGAGGTTCCACGACGCGACCAATGTCATACTGTAGGAGTATCAACATCTATGAGTCGACTACTTCATAGGGTTGCTAGGGTTGTCGTGTGTTACCGTGAACGTCATCCATGATGTCACTTTGTAGAAGCTATAAGCTTCAGTTTTTGACATTTTGGTCTTCGGACAAAATTTTTGTAAAAAACTCTTTTGATCGTTATATATACAGACGACTTCTACCGGTTTATCATGTGTTGTGTGAACATTGATGTGATTGATTTATAAATGATTCAAATTTCTGTCTAATACATAATTAGCCAATGCATCTGTTAATGTATTTAGACATCTAGGAATATGTTGATATTCAATGTAATCAAAATAACGCTCCAAGAGGCGAATTCACAAATACGCCCGTAATAAAGTAGGACTTCGAATGGTATAAACATTACTTAACTGTAGTACTATAAGCTGTGAATAGAGACGCACAACCAAATGATGGATTCCGAGTGAGATAGCATTAACCAATAATTCAATAACGATGCTATACTGTGCAATGTTGTTGGTCGCACGGCCGAGACACACACCTCGTAAGGAGACAAGTTCATTTGTAGGGGCATAAATTTCCCACATAGCGGAAGCAAGGTTCTAAGTAGTACGGCTAGCGCCATCAGCGAAGCCAATATAGGGTAGCGAAGACTCCGACATCTAGAAATCAAACACAATGTCACATAAGGGCAGAGACCAGATAACGATAAAAGAAAACTATAGTAACACACAAAAAGTATGATACATTAAAAATACAAGTACTTGTGCACAGATGATTTTATGCATAGTACTTCTTCAAGTAAAACCCATTCCTGGGTTCACTCAAAGGGATACCATCATAATCTACCAACTCATAAGCTCCTTTTTCCAAAACTCATTGAACGATATAAGGACCTCGCCACATGGGTTCTAATTTCCCAGCTCCTAACATATCTCGATCTTGTTCATATAGAAGAACAAGATCACCTTCGGAAAAAATGCGAGGCTTGACATGCTTGTTGTATTGGGCCTTGACATGTTTTTTCTGAGATTCTATGACTAGGGTGGCATCACGTCGAGTTTTGTCTAATCGCATAAGATACAAAAGATGTTCTTCCTCAGCAGAAGTGTTGGGTAGGAATTCAACAACTAGTTTCAAAGACGGTATCTCACATTCGATAGGGAGAATAGCTTCCACACTATAGACTAACCGAAAAGGTGTAAACCCAGTATCAGATTTGACGGATGTCCGATACGCCCACAATGTCAAAAACAAAATTGTGTGCCAACTTGTTTTATGAATTCCTATCATCCGTTGAAGCATAGTTATGAGAAATTTGTTGATTGCTTCGACCTGGCCGTTGGCTTGGGGATAATAGGGTGTTGAGTGATCATGGTGAAGACCCAACTTCTCAGTAAGTTCGGACATCATAAAATTCCTGAAGTGGCTACCATGATCAATGATGATAGCTTGGGGAACACCAAAACGAGCTATGACATGATTAAAAAGAAACAAGGTTGCGGTCTTTCCAGTGTTGTCAAATGTCGGCATCGCCTCGGCCCATTTCGTAAAGTAATCAATAGCTACAATAATGTAACCATGCCCCTCGGCCGAGTGAGGGTGACATGTCATGAAATCAATGCCCCATTTCGCAAAGGGACCAACTAAGACCACAGGGTGAAGAGGAGAAGGATGTGACCGAATTTTCTGATTATAGGTCTGGCAGGCATGTCATTTCTGAACGGTGGTGATGCAATTGTTAAACAATGAAGGCCAAAAATACCCTGCGCGTAAGATCTTTTGGGCAGTAGCATACCCAGACATATGACCACCACATGCTCCGGAATGGCAGTCATTCAGAGATTTTTCGGCTTTGTCGAATGTTAAACAACGTCGAAAAATAGAGTTAATCTCCCGACGATAAAGAGTATCCCCTAGGATAATGTATTGATGAGATTGATAGCGTATGCGACGTCGTTCAGTACTAGAAAAAGTTGGCCGGAAAGTCTGGGTTTGGAGATATATAATGATATCACCATACCAAAGATCATCAGTGCTAATAAGGAAAAGAGATTCATCGGGTAATGAATCAACTGCTACATTTTCCGTGGCAAAATGGGGAAAATCACATATCAACTCAGCAAAAACTAGGGACTTCTTGGACTTGGTGTGGTCGAATTCCAAGTCAAACTCCTGGAGTATCACAATCCATTTGGAGTATTTTCCCCCTAGCAATTGATGTGTCAGAATGTGTTGCATAGGGTTGCAATGAGAAATCATCGTAGTCTTGCGTAAGAGGATATAGTGCCGGAAGCGTTGGATGGCTTGGACGGCAGCCAAGGCTAATTTTTCGACATGTTGATACTTGATTTCAGTCGGCGAGAGACTTTGACTCAAGTAGTAAATAACATGTTCATCGTGTGCATCATCCTCTTGAATGAGAACCATGCTAATAGTGTACTCCGAGGCAACAAGATAAAGAAAATAATCGTGACTGTAATATGGGGGAAAGATAAGAGGAGCTCGCATTAGAGACAACTTCAAAGATTCAAAAGCATTGTTGGCAATGGTATCCCAGAGGAACTCTGAATCCTTCTTTAATAGCCGCATAAATCCATGAGTTATCTTGGCATAATTTGGGATAAAACGATGAAGAAAGTTTTCTTTCCCCTGCAAACTTTGCAATTGGCGAAGTGTAGAAGGAGGAGGGAGATTAAGGATTGTCTCAACCTTAATAGGATCCACCCAAATCCCTTGAAACGAAATGATAAAACCTAGAATACGACCGGATTCTACGCAAAAAATGCACTTATGAGGATTTAAACGTATACGATAGAACCGACAGCGAACGAAAATGGCTCGGAGGTGGGTAGGGTGATCGACTCTTCACATAAAATGAGCGGGTAAATCGTCCAAATAGGGTTGAACGATGTGCTTGATATCATGAAAAACATAATACATAGCACATTGAAAGGAAGTTTCAACGTGCTATGTCTTATGCTTTTCATGATATCAAGCACATCGTTCAACCCTATTTGGACGATTTACCCGCTCATTGGACAACGTTCTTGAGACCGAAAGGAAGTTTCCGATAGGCAAAAGTACCCCAAGGACAAATAAAAGCAGTCTTATGTTGATCCTCGGGAGCAATGTTAATTTGATTATAGCCGGAGAAACCATCCATGAGAGAGAAGATTTCACTTCCGACGTAGTCATCGACAATCTGATCGATGAAAGGGGTAGGAAAGTTGTCTTTGGGACAATCTTTGTTGATATCCCTATAATCAATGCATACACGAATGGTGCCTCCTTTTTTGTCAATCGGGACAGGATTGGAAACCCAGTCTGTAAGAGACACCGAATAAATAAAGCCATCTTTCAGAAGTTTCTCGACTTCGAGCTTTATAGCAACCGCTTTACGTGGGTGAACTGGATGAAGGCGTTTCCAAATAGGTTTAGCTCTGGGGTATGTGTTTATCTCATGTACAACAATTGCAGGGTCGATACCTGACATCTCTTTGTAGCTCCAGGAAAAGATGTCATGAAATTCTTTGAATAGAGACGTATAGGTGATTATTTCGTCACGGGAACATGAAGCTCCAATATGGACATTTTCAACAATCCCAGGTTTGATGGATATGTCAATGGGAATCGTAGGCGAAATATTACTTAATTTCCCTTCAACAAACACATCATGTGCAGCCTCAGGAACCGTCAAGATGACGACAACGGTCGACAGAGTCAAAATCCGTTGATAGTTCTCAAGAGTATGTCGCTCTAGAAAAAGAATGGAATGATGATGCCCATCATCCCAAGGGGTGTCCTCCATGACGAACATGATCATCTCGTCAATAGTAAAAATAACACGAAAAGGATCGAGAGACAACTCATCAAGAGAGGGGGTAGAAGGTGTTGCCAATTGAATGGCCTGATAGGTGGATTCAACTGGACTTAATGACATTACATCGCCAAAACAAAGATGATATCCAGGGTCAGGGACAATCCAAGGGTCGTGAGATGCAGAAAGTTCGTGAGGCATGGTGGAGATCATATTGATAGAAGCAACTGATGAGCGTGGAACATCGGGCGGTGGAATGGGGAAAGTACCCATTAACGAGGAGTCCTTTAAAAGACCTACACCGACGTTCTCATAACCCGGTGGGGTTTTAGCAATAAATGGTACGTTGCTAGTACGGGTATCAGAATTGAAGAAGGCAAGTTGGTCGACGGTAACAACCTTTCCTTGATGAGGGAAACGTACTACACGGAAAAGTGTCGACACAACAACACACATGGAATCGATCCAGCTGCAGCCAAGCAGAAGATTATAATCAAGAGGAGCGTCAAAGACTTCCACTTCGACTTGGACCGTTTTACCTTCTAACGTGATGGGAAACGAAGGAAGAACACCATAGGGCTTAAAACCAGAGCCATTGAAGGATTTAAGAGTGTTATTGGATTCGTTCAAAGGAGGAGAGCCAATGGCTTTCCAACAAGAAAGAGACATAAAACAGGTCGAGGCACCCTCATCGATAACGGTTCGACAAATTTTTTTGTCAGAGACAACCACTTGGATCTGGAACGCAAGTTGAGGGGGTAACCTTGGAATGTGATCTTCCAAGTCAAAGACTATCAAATTTGTATCCGTTGGATCAATTCCACCAATATCTTTCAACAAGGCCTTCCGTTGTGCAGGACAAGTTTGAAGGACTTCAAGGGCTGGCATCGCAGAAGGTGCCTGGGCCAGATCTTCAATAATGTTGTAGTTCTGGGCTGCACGAGCATGAGGATTGAAAGTTGATTTCTGAATGACAACCTTTGGGGGGGGTCGCAGAACTGTGTTGAGGCTCGATCATTCGAGATGAAGAGGACCGTTAGTAGGTGGAGTCGTGGGAGAGGATTGGACCAACGAAGGGGGTAAATCATCAACTTTCTCCTTAGATGGAGAATAATCTTTGGCTCGAGTAGTGAGTGCAACGTTTTTCTACTTCGAATCACCAATACACATCAAAACATATGATGTTGTAGATGAGGAGGGTTGGTCGTGAATGACCAACTAAGCTTGTTGTTGAGACGAGAAGGGTTGGGACAAGACAACCGGTGCAGGTGGTTTTGGAGCTCCTTGAAGGAACTTAGTGACCTCGGCATGTCATGGACAATCCTTCATGTAGTGATCATCACCACAGATAAGGAAAGGGTATTGAGGTTTGCGCTTATCCCATTTTTCAGCAGGTGGAGTTTTGGTTTGCTCTGCTTGAGAATTATTTTTTCTCTCCTTATTATTTTTTCTCCCCTTTTTAGATTTGTTTTTTCCGGCTGGGGTAGATTGGACCGCATTTACCTCAGAAGTCTTGCCGGTGGGAGTGGCAGGAGACGGAGCATTTTGAACATTAGAAGAAGCAGATTTGGGGGTTGTGCTTGAAGCAAAATGTGATTGGGCTTGTGCAGTACCAATCACACTGTCAGCTGCATGTGAGGCAGCTGGAGTAGTTGAAGTGCTGGAAGCATGAGGATGAGGTAAATTAGGTAGTAAATCGTAAAGAGTTCCTGTTTGTGAATAAACGAGGTCAAGATACTGAGCACGAATTATATCCTGCTCTTCCATTACTACACCACCCATGGCAATGTCCTTACCTATTTCGTTCACAAATGATTTTGTAAATCATTCTGCCAATAACTGATGGGGGAGTTCAATTTTAATGAGACGTCGTCTCCTTCACCACTCATGGATATGATCTGATATATGAGTGTCTTTAGTCTATTTAAAGGAAGTCAAAATCTTAGTCTTGGTATCATAATGGATCGGTAACTAGTAATGCGTAAGGAAATCCATATCTAGGGTGTTGAAATCAGAGAAGAAACCTCGTGGTAATTCGATATACCACTTCGTAGTAGACCCAGTAAGGGTTCGTTGAAAAAGACGTAAATGAATAGAGTCATCCATCAATGAATTGGAAGAACACCATAGGTGAAAAGTCATAACGTGATTGTTTGGGTCCTCTCCCACTTTGTCGTCAAATTTAAGAATGTCCGATGGAAGCTTGGCTGGAATAACAGGCCATTGGGGAGAGTGATGAATAGGATCATTTAAAATCCTTGACAAATCTGGCAAATCCAAAGTAGCGAGAAAGGGCAACTGTCGATTCACTTGCGGGTACTGGTGGTTTTGGGGAGGAAGTCCTGTCGGAAAACCAATAGGACCATAAGCAATCTGCATATAATGTGAAGACCCAGACATATTTGGTGGTGGTTGGAGAGGATAGTAGCTCATAGAATTATACTCTGGAACAGGGGCTTGAGTTTGAGAATTCGACCCCCAAATGGGATTGAACGAACCTGGATATGGTTGGCCCATGCGAGGGGGTTTTATGGACGCAGCTGGAAACTATTTCTCCCCAGTCGATTGAGGAGGATGTTGGATCAAATGATTCCAATACTGGGCCAAGGAAGGAGGTATGTTCTGCCCATAAAGCAGGGTTTCGCCTCCCATTGAAGGTGGTGTACCAATTGAGGGCAATGTTCCAATTGGCATTTGCCAATTGAGAGGGGGTTGAGTGATACTACTTTGATGAGATTGTCCACCAACCGGAAGATGATAAGTTGGAGTGAATGAAGGAATAGCGCCACTAGGATTAGGATTTCCAGTAGAAGATGAAGAAGGTCCTCCAAAAGGAAATTGAGGGAGTGTTGGAACAAAACCAGGAAGAAAGTGCCCAGAAGAAGAAGGACCACTAGGAGAACCAGATGGTGTTTGCGCAGGAGTAGCAATAGAAGCATTCAACACACAGTATCCAGGTGGTAGTGTCAGATTGATGTTGGGCGTGCACGGTGTGTGGATGGGAGAAAGACTAACTGCAGATAACCCGGTTGGAACACTCGTAGTAGTTGCAAGATGGGCCATTTCGACAGGGACAGTAAAGTGATAAGCGGTATTCTACGATACTGTCTCGAGATTAGAGATCTCAAAAATCACAGGAGGATTAATTTCATAAATCACGGGTGAACCTGGACCAAAAAGGTCGCTTCAGAAAACACCTGTAGACCAAAAAGGATCTTGGTCTTCTAAACCAGAAAAGGGCCCAGTCGGAGATCTAGAATACACAACAATTAAGTCTCCGAAAGAGTCTGCTTGCATAAAACGTCTCTTAGAATCGAAAACTTTCTAGAGAGTCAGTGCTTTCCACTTGTGGGGTGGTGACGACTGGGACTTCACTTTGCCGAGGAGAGCCTCCAGGTGTTCTTGTGGGCAAGGGTTGAGAACCTTCCAGATGCTCTGGGGATAAACCCTACATTCTATGTGAACGACGTGGAGGATCTATTATAAACGAGTGACAAACTTAGCGAAGAAAATCCTATGGTCAACTTCAAAAAACAAACAACACGCACTAGTAAACAAAATCTAGGAAGAAAAACCAAGCAAACAAGACCTTCTAATTTTGAAGCCACTAGTTGGTGATGAAATCCAACGTCTCAAAAATGAGATGAGAAGGGGTGGGGCTAGGGTGGAAAAGTTATGCTAACGACCTTCTTAATGGACTTACACCCTGGTGCAAGCTCCCACACATAATCGTGGGTATACCCTCCAAGGAGCACGAGTGAGTTTGGTCAACGTCAATTCCAGGTACTGTGAAGACTTTCCCCTCCACAGTCACCTTGGGTAAGAACCTAGAAATATAGGCCACTAAGGTCACCACCAACAACAACAAAGCAAGGTGAGTAACTCTACCAATACCAATGCGACCTCGTGCTTGACCCTTGTGTGAGAAGGGCTTCCCAGGACAAGATGTTGCAAATGGAATTTAACACTCCCTAACATAAGATGCTATTGTGTGTTTTGTGCTTTTGGAGAGTGTATCTCTCTTCCTACTCCAAAGTGCTAGCCTAGAAAAATGTTGGTGTAAAGAGCCCTAGAAAAGAGTTACTAGATAAATTTTATGATTACGCAGCGTTATTAAGAGCTGTTGTTTACTCAAAGGAAATGGAGGTGAAACTTATGTTGTATGACTCTGACCCAACAATGCAAGGATGAAAATGAAACGTATCACTTTTCTTTCAATGAATCCTATGTATGGGAGAGAGAGAAAGTTTTCCAGATCAACCTTGAACTACAATGCAAAATTTCCTTTCAAATGCAAATGCAACAAATCACGAATCAAATGACAATTCACTATTGCGTCTTTTTCAATAATTTCAACAATTTGATTTTCAATGTTTTTAAAGACAAAAACGATTTTTCTAAAGAAAAACTTTTTGTTCACTTTTCGAAAAGGACCCTCACTATGCCAATGAGAGTACATAAAATCAAAAACCAATGAACAAGCAATGATAAACACCCAATCCACTCTTTCAATGAAAACAAAAATAAAGAGCAAACCAATGTAGTCTTTTCAAATGCAAAAGAAAATGATCTTTCAAACCAATAAGAAAATGAGAAAAAACCAAGCACTCAACTTTCAACCAATCACTGGTTCTTAAATAATCAAACACACTCAGATTCTGAAGTCAGAGAGAATGGTTTTGCCAAGAAAAGTCAAGAAATGAAAGTCAAGACACAAATGACAAGAAAAGCCTTGAAATCCTAAGACTGTTCATGTACGCAAATGAAGACAAGAAAGACATCAATCAATGGTCCAAGAAACTTTTATGAAACAATCAAACTGATCTAGGCAGTTAAAGATGCCAAACTCAAATCCAAAGTTTTGAAAAATTGAGTTCGCAGGCAGGCAATATTACACAGTGCAAGAATCACTAATTCTCACAGGTGACCCTTGAGCAGGGTGTGAGAACCTCGCACTGAAACCTAAAGGCAGAGTGTGAAATCTACCTATTATCGCAGGCTGCAATGAAGTACAGTGCGAGAATGTCTGAACATAATCAAAATTTTGGAAAATGAAGCAAAATTGAAAAAGGCCTCTGGACCCAGAGGGTCTATCAGGATATCCTGAAGACTCGGAGATTGATAGGACAGGAGAAAAGTAAAACCAGAGAAAATGGCCACAGAAAAATATCAAAAGCCACAAAGAAAATGGAATCGTTCCCCAGTGGAGTCGCCAATTTTTTTATTAGATAAATCCGTAGGTGCGGACACTAACTGATCTCCCTAGATCCACCTAGATCTAGAACAAAGCAAGACATAACATGACTATTTCCCTAGATTTAGACCATTGAATTAAATAGGAGACAAGAACAAATAACATACCTTATTATCGCTTCTTATGGTCTTTGTTGCTCCCGCTTCACTCCAATGCTCTCGTGTAGCCAAGACCAAGACAACACAAACCAACCAAAGTGAAGAAAGCACAATCTATTCAACAGTCAATCTATGTATATGATCAAGGAATTATACAATAAAGTGGAAATAAATTTATGGGAAAGGGACATGCTACTGTATCATATTAATGGAAAGTAAAGATTACAACCTGAGCCTTGATGTCACAAAATTCCTTTCGATGGCCCTTGGCTCCGACACACACACTTGCTCACTTGCATGAAGAAGATCAACTCCTTTGGATAAACTTGCTGGAGTCTCCAAGTTGCTGTAGCTTCAGTCCTTCACACAATTCTTTCACCAATTCTCCAATGAATCTTTCTTAACCTTTTCCGTGAGAATTCCCTCAATATATAGGAGAGAATGAATTAGTTACTTGGATAAGAATGATCCCAAAATATCATGGAATCCAGTACTAGGATAACCATTCGAATGCCAACCCATTCTTCTAGAAGATTCCCTTCTAGAAGCTTCGAGAATTCATCGTTTTCCTTGCTTTAGGAAGAGTTCGCACCCTAGCAGTTCAACACAGTGTGAGAAGTTCACACCCTGGCTTAAGGTAGCCTGCGAGAATGGGTCATTCTCACAGCAAAATATACTAGTAGCATGTGAACTTGCTTCAAAAATGAGTTTTCTTGGAAGAGATGAAAGTAACTTTTCTCAGGTAACAGTTCTTATGAAGAGCCTGAGTACACCATCATCAATACATCATCATGACGACCAAAATCATGGGTAATAGTTGAAGGAAAAATGGAGAATATTTCTCCTACCATCATGATCAACATCTCTCAAATTCCTGGAAAAATTGAAAATGTATATATCGACGCAGATTGTTCACCTGAAGAAATTCATATATACATCGATCTCTTCAAATAACTTGATGATGTATACACTTGGTCGTATGAAGAGATGTCATGAATTGAACCTCGCATTATCGAACATGAGATCAAGACTTATCTGGATGATAGACCAGTTCGAAAACGTCTTATAGCTATTAATCCTAGAAAGGCCCCTAATATTAAGGCAGATGTAGAGAAACTACTTAATGTTGGTTTCATCTACCCAATTCCCTTGACTGAATAGGTATCCAACCCCATTCCTGTGAATAAGAAATAAGGAACCATCCATGTGTGTATGGATTTTTGAGACCTGAACAAGGCTTTTCCTACAGACAACTTCTATACTCCTTTCATTGATCATATTCTCAATGAGAGTGCGGGAAGTGAAGTTTTTTCTTTTATGGATGGATTTTCAGGGTATAATCAAATTTAGATCAAACCTGATGATCAACATAAGACAACATTTATTTGTCCTTGGGGTACTTTTTCATATTGGAAAATGCCTTTCGTCCTTAAAAACACCGAAGCAACCTTCAAACGTGCTATGACCTTTTCTTTTCACGATCTTAAACACATTGTTGAATCTTATCTCAACAATATCGTTGCTCACTCTCGCAAGAGAGTAGATCATTCTACTCACCCTTGACTTGTATTTGGGATATGTTTTTACTATCGCATCTATTTAAAACTTGACAAATGCATCTTTTGCGTTATTTCTGGCAGTCTTTTAGGATTCTTAGTCTCTGAGTATGGGATCTTGGTGGATCCTACGAAGTTCGAGGCAATACTTTTATTGCCTCCCCTGCACAAAATTCATCAACTTCGAGGTTTACAGGGTAATATTGCATCGATTTATAGTGAACTATGCCAATATAAATAAGGTTTTCATGCATCTTTTGAACAAGGACACTTTTTTTATATGGGATGAGCGAGCCTAGGAATCCTTTGATGCTCTTAATAAATCCTTGGTATCGACACCTCCAAACTACATTAGATATTATTTTATTTATATCGTCATTTCTGAAGGGATGGTTGGTATGGTTCTGGTTTAGGAGGATGATGAGCTCCATGAGCACATTGTCTACTATCTTAGTTGAAACTTAGTCGGCCCCAAACTTAAGTACTCTCACGTTGAGAAGCTATCATTGGTTGTCGTACATGTGGTTCAAAGATGATGAAATTATATATTGATTTTCAAAACTACCGTAGTTTTTGATGTCAATCCATTTCAATATGTCCTTACTAGGCATATCATAGGGGGAAAATACAATAAATGAATTGTTATTTTGCAATTATTTGACCTCGATTTTGCTTCGGTGATATCTAAAAAATCGCTAGTTTTTTCCGAGTTGATATCAGACTTCCCTCGACTGGATGAGGACGTTATTCATGATGATTCATTGGTAGATGAACATATTTTCCTTATCTCATCTTTGGACCCCTGGTATGGAGAAATTATGATCCATATTCAAACCTTGAAGTTACCCCAGCATCTGTCAAGAGACGATCAATGACGCATACAACATCAAGATAAAAAATACTTTATCGTCAACAACACTTTGTATCATTGAGGAGTGGATAATATTTTGCATCATTTCTTGAATCATAAGGAAGTTGATTCCATTCTTAATGAATTTCATAGCGGGGCTAGTGGTGGTCATCTATCTAGGCTTATGACAACCCAAAAAATATTGGGAGTTGGTTATTTTTTGCCGTCAATTTTTAAAGATGTATTCCCCTAGGCCCCAAAAAGTATAAAACAATGCACCAGAGAACTCTTCTAGCCACTAGTGACTAGATTATTCCTTTTTCGAAATTAGTCTATTTGGTCCGAAAAAGGGTTAAACTTACACCAAATAGATATCCTTTCAAATCCATTTAACAAGTGTGAAAGAGACAAGTTCACTTGACAATCTTTTCACTTTTTTATAGATTCGGAAAAGAGCTTAACTAAGATTTGGTGGAAGTCCCATAGGTATAGGTCAGAATTCTTATGAGTAAGAATATGAGGTTCGAACGCAAAGTCATATTGGAACGATAAGGGACTCTCAATCCTATGGAATAATCTCTGCATGATCACCAAATGGCATAAAGGTTCTAACCAGAGCACCCATGTTTGGTAAGTCTCTACCATTCAAGAACAACACTTCTAGTAGCAATATGAAGGTTCTGTGTTGCCAATAAATGGGTTTGTACCTAAGGAATATGGATCAAAGTCATAGGAAAATGAAAATATGTAAAAGTGGGTTGAGAACCTCTCCTATATTCTAGGAAAAAAAAATAGTTGCCGAAGGTGTGAACAAGTGATGTGATGCTAGACACCGCAAAAATCCCTAGACAAAACCACCAAAACCAACTCCTTTCACTGCACTATTAGTCCACTAGGTCACAAAATTAGCAAAATCTATGTAAAGTGGGTAAAATTAGCAAAATCTATGTAAGGTCACCATACCATTTGAGTTTTTTACCCACATAGTGCATTTTGGACCAATTTTCCCATGATCTTCAAGTGTCGATTGCAGGAGCTACGATCAACGAAATTGACAACCGTCTGAACCATGTAAGTACTCTTTCCCTCCTCTTCATTTCTAGTGGTTTAAAATTTCAAATTACTCGTCATTTTTTGAGTTTTATAGGGTGAAACTTATGAATTAGGGTGTACACGGGCTGTAGTTTATCGGGTCACATATATGTGGCCCTACATGCAACTGTTAACATTACAACCCGCATACAAGTCCACAAAATAGTTTTTAAAAGAGTTTGACTCGAAAAATGGTTTTCCTTTTGCAGGATGGTACTTGAATAGAGATAGAGAGAGAGAGAGCATGAAGAAGTAGATGTGGCAGTGGAAAGAGATGTAGGGGGCCAACTAGCTCTAAAAATATGTGGACTTCACAAATTTTGGGCTCTCAAAGGAATGATGGCTCAAGTGAGGTTACTCCAAATGATGGTAAACTTCTGGGATCCAAATACATATGCCTTCAATCTTGATGGGAAACCATTGAGAATTGAAGTAGATGACATTTACTTTCTCACAGGATTGTATGGTCGGGGAGAGGTGGTGAATCTCAAATCTCGGGGAGCTGGGGGTGGTATGAACATACAAGACTACATTTCCACCCACTATGTTGCAAGCACAGAAAAAGTAGGGAGCCAACTCCCCATCAGGGTGATCGATTGGTGCACCTCACTATTGGCTAACATGAAGAGCCAACTGAAAGATTGCAAATGAGGGAGGAAAATAAAATTTCAATTTGCATCCATCTTGTGTAGTTTTTCTTTAAGCATGTTCTAGGCTTGAGCCCTAGAGTAGAGATCGTTCCACATGGACCGCGTGATCCAACCATGTCACGATGGACCGACATGATGAGGAATTTAGGAGGTGGTAGGGTACCAACCCCCTACAACGATGATTTCTTCTTCTAGTGGCATCGACAGGTTATAGCCATAGACTACTACCCCTATGTTGGGATCGACTACAGAGGACATCCAGATATGCCTCTACCACCAGGATCCTCCTATGGTGATATAGGTATGAAAAGTTTTTGAATATTTCATTTTTTGTGTTTTTTTTTTTTAAATAAAATAATGAAAATATTTTTGTATGGTATCAAGTATTAACAATTGTCTTGTCATGTAGATGTAAGTCCACGACGACTAGACGAATTCCCATGATATCGCTGAAGGAACCGAGGAGATGAGAAAATTGGGAGGATATGAGGATAGAGTGCTACAAAATGTGTAGGGGAACATGTCTCGTTTGATGTACATGATTCTTATGGTCCAGGTGGAGGATCTTCCAAAGTCTATGCAGTGGCAGGTGATGGGTGTGCCCCATGCATTGGTGCGACTCTTTTGACGTCTCACATACATCGTACTGTGCTATCATGATACACATCCATCTCCACAGGCGCAGATTCCATGGTCATATATATACCGACCATATATGTATTTTGAGGGTGTGAGCTCCATTTGTACTATGCCACCATTTTTTTGGAGAGATGAAATATAAAAAACATTGGTCTTAGGCTTTACTTATATATGTTACAATGTGTACATTGATTATTGTGTTTTATTTACTTTAGTTATGTGAAAAATTCCAATCTAAAACATAATTAGCATATGCATCAGATACATAATTAGAACTTCTAGGTATATGATTATAAGTAATAAAATAAAAATATCGTTCCAAAATTCGTACCCGTAGGAATCGATGGAGAAGAGTAGGGTTTCAAAGATGGTAACATATATAAGTAAAGCCTAGGACCAATTTTTTTTATATTTCATCTCTCCAAAAAAATGGTGTCATATTACAAAATGGAGCTCACACCCTCAAAATAATATATGGTCAGTATATATATGACCATGGAATCTATGCCTGTGGTGACAGAGGTGTATCATGATAGTAGAGTATGACATATGCGAGACATTGGAAGAGTCGCACCCATGCATGGGGCACACCCACCACCTTTCACTACATAGCCTCTGGTATATCCTCCACCTAGACCATAGGAATCATGTGCATCAAACGAGACATGTTCCCCTACACATTTTGTATCACTCTATCTGCATCTCCTCCTGAGTTTCTCATCTCATTGGTTCCTCTGGCATTATCGTGGGAATCCTTCTAGTCGTCGTGGACCTACATCTGCATGACAAGTCAATTGTTAATACTTGATACCATACAAAAATATTTTCATTTTTTATTTCAAAAAAACACAAAAAATGAAATATTCAAAAACTTTTCATACCTATATCACCATAGGTGGATCCTGGTGGTAGAACCATATCTGGATCTCCTCTGTAGTCGATCCCAACATAGGGGTAGTTGTCTATGGTTATCACATGTCGATGCCACCATAATAAGAACTCATCATTGTAGGGGGTTGGTACCCTACCACCTCCTAACTACCTCATCACGTCGGTCCACCGTGACATGGTTGGATCAAGCGGTCCATGTGGAATGATCTCTACTCTAGGTCTCAATCATGGAACCTGCTCAAAGAAAAAATACACAAGATGGATGCAAATTATTTTTTTCTTTTCCTCCCCTGTTAGCAATATTTCAGTTGGCTCTTCATGTTAGCCAATAGTGAGGTGCTTAATCATAAACCGTGGGTCATAAACACTCCACTACATAAAACATGAGTTGCCTTGATTCCTAGTGCAACGAGGTCGACCCTGTGATCCATGTAAGTACAAGAACAACGATCTTTAAAATCAGGTTCTCGATCACCCTAATGGGGAGTTGGATCCCTACTTTTTCTGTGCCTGCAACACAGTGGGTGGAAATCTATTCCTTTATGTTCATACCACCCCCATCTCCCCAGGCTTTGAGATTCACCACCTCTCCCTGAAGAGACAATCTCGTGAGAAATTAAATTTCATCTAATTCAATTCTCAATGGTTTCCCATCGATATTGAAGGCCTATGTATTTGGATCCCATAAGTTTACCAACATTTGGAGTAACCTCACTTGAGCCCTCATTCCTTTGAGAGCCCAAAATTTGTGAAGTCCACATATTTTTAGAGCTAGTTGGGCCCCTACATCTCTTTCCACTGCCACATCTACCTCCTCATGCTCTCTCTCTCACTCTCCATTCAAGTACCATCCTGCAAAAGGAAAACCATTTTTTGATTCAAACTCTTTTAAAAACTATTTACATACTTGTACGCAGGTTGTAATGTTAACAATTGCATGTAGGGCCACATATACGTGGGCAAGATTTTCCTTTCCCACATACATGTCTCCATATACGTGACCTGATGAACTACATCCCATGTACACCCTAATTCATAATTTGTGCCCTCTAAAATACAAAAAATGATGAGTAATTTGAAATTTTAAACCACTAGAAATGAAGAGGAGGGAAAGAGTAATTACTTGGTTTAGGCGGTTATCAATTCCATTGATCATAGCTCCCGCAATCGACACTTGAATATCGTGGGAAAATTGGTCTAAAATGAACTATGTGGGTAAAAAACTCAAATGGTATGGTAAAATTGGTTATTTTTACTATTAGTAGAAAAATTTTACCCACTTTACATAGATTTTTCTAATTTTTTGAGCTAGTGGACTAATAGTTCAGTGGAAGGAGTTGGTTTTGGTGGTTTTGTCCAGGGATTTTTGTTGTGTCTGGCATCACATCGCCCGTTCATGCCTTCGACAAGTATTTTCCGTTCCTAGCATATAGGATAGGTTCTCAACCCACTTTTGCATATTTTCATTTTCCTATGACTTTGATCCATATGCCTTAGGTACAAACCCATTTATTAGTGACAAAGAATTTTCATACTACTACTAGAAGTGTCGTTATTGAATGGTAGAACTTACCAAACATGGGTGCCCTAGTTATAACCTTTATGCCATTTGGTGCTCATGCAGATATTATTCCATAGGACCGAGAGTCCCTTATAGTTCCAATATGACTTTGCGTTCGAACCTCATATTCTTACTCATAAGCATTCTAACCTATACCTATGGGAGTTCCACCGAGTCTTAGTTAAGCTCTTTTCTGAATCTATAAAAAAGTGAAAAGATTGTCGAGTGAACTTGTCTCTTTCACACTCATTAAATGGATTTGAAAGGATGTCTATTTGGTGTAAGTTTAACCCTTTTCGGACCAAATAGACTAATTTCTAAAAATGAATACTCTAGTCACTAGTGGCTAGAAGATTTCTCCTAGGCATAGTTTTATACTTTTTCGGGCCCAGGGAACTAAATCTACGAAAAATGACATTCTTTGGATTTAAGTTGTAATTGTATATGATCCTCTTGCTTTTAGTATTGAGCCTATTGACAGTTCCCGCTTTCTCGTTATAAGCCTATTACCTCAACAATTTGCATCACTATCCAAGCAGATCCTTGTTTATATCCTTTGCAGCTTGACACCTTGTACCCTAAGAGGAAACATTCCCTTGAGTGTCCATGCCCCACATGCACTTCCTTGCATTAAGCATAGGTACGTTCCAATTTTTGGAGCTAGTTTCTTACTTGCAACACTTGTTTCCTCTCTGTATCATAACATTCATTTTCCTATGAAAAAACAAAAAAAATACGGGCGAGAAAGGAATATTATCTCATATTGGCAGCAATTGTGTTTCTTTTAAACAGAGCACAAAATTTTGAGTCCACTTGTCATCCAAAGTTTGGGTTTAGCATGAAATTAGGAAGGTATGCTCGTTACTTATAGTTTACTCCTTCGATTGGTTTTTCTTCCAGTTCCTATGGAGAGTTTGATTGATGCCTCTTGCATCACAAAGTTTCATCATCGAGTCTATGTTGCCAAAGTCCTCCATATGTCTCATGCTCTTGTTCAAAGGAGGTCTCTAAGCCTGTGTCGACCATTCCTCAAAACTCTTGACTTTTCATGTTGACCATACCCTCAATGTGTCTCAGATTCACATGAAGATGTATTCCTACCGTGCACCCTGGTCCTACTTTCATTATGGGTAGGTAAGCTTGAACCTAGTATTCGACATCTCCTCATTGGTCACTGACTGGGGGGTTTCCCTTGTGTTTGACAACAAGAAATCTATTCACACATTGGTATTCATGTAGTGTCTTGGATTCCATTATCATTATTGGTGGTTTCCTCGCCTTTGTCGACAATTTTCCTTATTGGTTGTTATTCATAGGTTCCTTTTCATGCACTACTTGCATCTCGTGCATGTGAAAGATGCATAGGGTCATTGGTTCATGAACATTCTCTTTGTCCGATTTCCTCCAAATCATCAAGATATTTCTTTGTACCTCATGTTGATTGATGAGAGATACCTTAATTCTCTCTTTTGAACGATTCTCCTTCCATCGACTTCAACTCATATATTATGGAAATGAGGCCTATAGTACTATGAGTACCTAGAGGCATGTAGTCATTAGTGGAAGGTTCTCCCACCATCGACAGTTGGGAATACATCAATGTCTAATGATCGACGGATTCTTCAAGTATTTGACCTCAACACCTTTATTCACACTTGTAAGAATGTAATCGGTGCCTTGATACCTACTTTAATTATCGGTAGGTTGTCTCGCGTTTGTTAATGGTATACCTTAATGATCGATAATCAAATGAAGTCTCATTGTGATCGACCTCAACTCTTATATTCACATTATGTAGACTTGCACCTTTGGCATATCGTATAGAAGACATGAAGGCATCAGTTTCTAGTAGCATCTTTCCTGAGTTGTTATCGTTCATTGGACCAGTAACTATATGAATTTAGTGATCATGGGAGATTAAGTTGTACTCCATTGTATACATATATCTTCAGATTGATTTTGAGACTTGTATCCACTAGGCCTTGTTCATGACTATGACAACCTATGGCATGTGTCTACTTTGTATTTCCTCTTCATGGCCATGAACAACTATTTGGTATATTTCCACATGGATATGCAATGTAATTCAAATTGGCAACCGTGTGTACAAAGTCATCATGGATTGTAATATTCTCATGAGAACCTAGTTCTTCTAGTTGATTATCCATTACTCCACTTATGGGAATTATAATGTATTTCGACCATCACAGATACTCCTCTGATCTCACACATTAGGGGAAATCTATTACAACTAATTTTTCCTAACCCCATGCAACTTGCTTAGATGGCCTTTCCATTTCCCTATGCAAACTTGAAGTCCCCTTTTTATTATTATTTGGGTTGGTTGTCATTGATGTCAACCCTTGAATGAAGTTTGATCGCGAATTTCGATAGCAAAAAGGTTTGGGTAATGGACCCAAGTTTGTTTGATGTATAATGGTATGTGTTTTAATATATTTGAAGGTAAGACTATTCTATATGGATAGTACATGTCATGCCATTTCTAGTGGTATGTGGAACGTCACATAACTCCTCACAAGTTCAAGAATAAGTTCGCTCTCCAAGGATAGTATAAGCACGCTCTACAAGTTCGCTCTCTAGAATAAGCCAGAATTCAACAAGGTATGCCATTTTTTCTACAACTCCTTTTTTGAGAGGTTCCAAGTAGTGAAATATGGAGTAATTGCATAAATGACACTGAAGAACATTGTGTACCATTTTCAGATCTTTATTCAATACAGGTACATAGTTATGATTATTCCAAGTTAGGTTTTTTGACTAATATAAAAGTAGTTATGTGAGACTAAAGTAAAGTTTAATGAAAATGTTAGTCTCTTGTTGTTAAAGTTAAGGAAGGTTTGTAGGTGTGTGATCATATACACCAGGTCTGTTACAGAGTTACAAATCATATTTGGATGATGAAATTGATGATGGCTTTTGGTTGAGGTACATGTTGGGTACATGGTTGAGACAAATAGTTGATGAGTTGGCACATACATGAGGTGTATAGTTGATGATGTTGGTACATATTGATGAGTCATAGTTGATAAGTAGTTGATGCATG
>ML811793.1:90967-130630 GCA_009831015.1 Picea engelmannii
CCCCTTTCAAGTGGGCTTGGGATTCTAGCCACTATGTCCCATTGACATAGCCATGCCATTTGTGGCTACTCAGGAAGATTCAACTCATGTCCAGTCTGAGGCAGATAAGGAAAACAACTTCATTGAGCACATTCAACACATCCGCCAACATGTTCATGACATCTTGGACAGAGAAAATGCTAATTACAAGCAATGACATGATCAACATCAGGTGCCACACAACTTCCAAGTGGGCAACAAAGTGTGGTTGCATTTGCAAAAGGAACGCCTCGCTAGACCCCACCGCAAGCTTCGTCCGCTTCGATATGGGCCATACACCCTCACCAAGGATGTAGGGGAAAATTCCTTTGAGCTCATCATTCCACCATTCCTTGGTCTACACCCAGTGTTCAATGTGGACCGCCTTCGGCCCTACTTTCCACCTCTACTAGACACATCCGACATGGCAGAACAACTCACACCAACATAGTTAAATCTAGACTGCATGGAACAAGCCAGAACTGATCAGATCATGGATACACAGATCAAGCACACCCAAAAACAAAGGATACCGCTATATCGAGTTGTCAAAGCAGGCCAACTCCTTCACCAAGGCAAATGGCTCACCAGGGACCAAGTTCAGGAGAAGTTTCCTCATCTCATGGAGGAACTCAACACAATGGGGACCATTGCTTCCTAAGGAGGGAGGATTGATCCAGGTGGATATCGGTGGCCACCCACCTTTTCCGACTAGCTCAAAACAATTTTCTGGCAATTTTGGCAATTTACTATTTTTAGCATGTTTTAACTTCCGGGGCCATTTTGAGGGCCTAAATGAAGGTTTTTTGAGATAGAGGTTCTCAATGAGATCTGAAGGCATGATTTATCCCCCAAAATGAATCTCCTCGATGATACCTTTCCAACGAGCTATCACACGCCTAAAGCGGAGATCGTATGCAAACGTTACGGCCCCGGGAAGTTGATGTACTAACTTACCCAAACGGGGCCCACATGACTTTTGGCGCTTCATCTCCTAGGGTTAGGTTTTTGGATGTCTATGACTTTTGGCATTCTAGTCTATTGTAAAAATGCCTCTAGAGAATCATTGTAATCATCTTCTCACGGATGCGAGTAACAGCCACATCTCTTCTCAGAGATAAGCTACCAGCGCCCTAGCTAGTTTATTTCCATTCTGTCTGTAAGAATATTTCAGTCATTTGTTATTAATGAAATGAAGTCTTATTTCTGTTGCATCTCTGCGTTTATGTGTATTTCTATATTTCATTGTGTTCCTACATAAATCTGGATCAACTCCCCATTAACAAGAATGGTATTCTACTAACATAAACTAGTACAACATCATCAACATATGGAACACTGACTGGCATATTTATAAATCATCAGAAGTTTTTCTCATCATCAATATCATCATCGTTCATAGCATGGAGCTGGAGTAGAATCATCATCATCATATGTATGAAGTTGAAACATCAACATCAATTAGAATAACACTAAAGCAACAATATCACCAACCTGAGGCTGGTAGACCATCATCATCAACAGCATGAGGTTGATACACCATCATCAAAAACAACACGAGGTTGATGGAACCTCATCAAAAACAACATGAGGTTGATACAACATCATCAAAAATAACACGAGGATGAAACAACAACATCATTGTCATGAGGCTGGGATAACAACATCATCGCATATAGCAATAGAATGAGGTAGGTGAAACAACAACATTTTGTGGTACTCTGATAGATCGTCCTTACTGTACCTTCGAGATCTTCCCAAGAATCATAAGATTTCCTAAGATATAAAATCCTAACGGAGCTACCATGTTGTACTCTGACATACCATCCTTACTAGACCTTCGGGATCTACCCAGGAATCAAAGGATTTCCTAGGATATAAAATCCTAACGGAGCTACCACTACTAACCACAACTAGCATATACATGCACAGGTACTCTGACAGATCGTCCTTACTAGATCTTTAAGATCTATCCAGGGATGATCAATCCCCTAGCATATAAAATCCTAATGGAGATACTCATTGTTTGTCATGATACCATAGTATCATTGGAATCACTCCCCATTTTGAACGAGGTCCTTTCGGACAATACCAAGCTTGTCTCAAAAGTATTCAAACTTTACATGAGATAGAGGCTTGGTCAACACATCTGCAACCTGCTCATCTATGCCAATATATTGGAACTTTACATCTCCCTTCTGCACCATATCACGAATGTAATGATATCGTATTTCTATGTGCTTCGACTTATCATGGAACACAGGGTTCTCTGTCATCTTTATGCAACTCTAGTTATCACATAGAATCATGGTGGCTTCCTTCTCCATATTGAATATACTTGTGAATAACTTCCAAAGCCATATGGATTCAAAACGGACGGAACATGCTCCAATGTATTCTGCTTCTGTCATGTTGAGATAAATACTGGATTGCTTCCTGCTCTTCCATGAAGTCATTATTTACCCCAGACTGAAACAACATCCTGAACTTCTCTTTCTACCAGAAACACTTCCATCTCGATCTAAATCAGTATAACCAAACAGTCTGAAGACACGATCTCTAGTATAACAGAGACCATATTCCAACGTACCCTTAAGGTATCTCATTACATGTTTTGCAACTAAAAGGTGAACATGTCTGGGATCTACCAGATACTGACTCAAGGTGTTCACATCAAAACATATATCTTCCCTGGTATTTGTCAGATACATCAACAAACCGATAATTTGTCTGTACAGAGTAGCATCAACCAATTCTGACGAAGTATCAACCATGAGCTTCAACTTTGTTTCCATGGGCATGTTCATGGCTTTACATTCCAACATATCAAATCTATTCATTATTTCAACTGCATACTTCCCTTGGTTAAGGAAGATATTCTCTAGGATCTGCCAAACTTCAATACCTAAGAAATAATGCATCAAGCCTAGGTATTTCATCTCAAATTATGCAACGAGCTTCTTCTTACAATTAGTGATGAGATTTTCTTCTCCTGATAAGAATAAGTAATCTACATACAACAACAATATAATTGGATCATCATTCATGACCTTGAAGTAAATGTTAGAATCAGATTTACTAGTCTTGGTAAATCCCAAGCTCATCAAGAAACTATCAATTCTTCCATACCAAGCTCTAGGAGCTTGCTTCAACTTGTACAGATCCTTCTTCAACTATAATACATGAGTCTTTCTATATTCAACTTCAAACCCTTGTGGTTGTTCTATATACACTTATTCTTCTATAACACCATTTAAGAAGGTTGCTTTCACATCCATCTTATGTAACTTCCACTTCATCTTGGTTGCACGAGCTATGATGGTTCTGATAGAAGTGTATTTGGCTACAAGAGAAAAAATCTCTTCATAATCAATGCCTTCCTTTTGAGAAAATCCACAAGCTACAAATCTTCCTTTATGTTTTTCAATACTTTCATCTGCAACATGTTTTATCTTGTATATCCATTTGGAAGATGCCACGTCTTTGTTCTTTGGTCTGGGAACTATTTCCCATACATCATTCTTTATAATAGACTAGTATTATTCCTTCATGCCATCCACCCATTATTTATTCTGAATGGCATCTTCAAAGTAAGTAGGTTCCTTTGAGATCACACATCAAGGCCATATAACTAGAGAATGCCTTAGGTTTCTTGCTGTGTCTCATGGTTCCTTTTGGGGTACCATACTTCTCTCCATCTTGAATAAGTTCATTTTCCCAAGTTGGATTTCTCTTGTGAGAGATTGTCATTTGGGGAGGTTCTTGAGATTATGTCATATCATGATCTTCTAGAATCTCATCATCAGGGGTAACTGTAACTTCCTTCATTGGTTTTGCAACTCTGGGAGCTACAGGTTCTTCTTCATACACTTCTTCAAGTTGGCATCTCCTTGATTTGTTGAGTGTTGCATCTTCATCAAGAGTTACATCTCTATTGATCTCAATATGATGGTAACTTGGTATGTAAATTCCCTTCTTCCCATATCCAACAAATATTCCCTTCTTTCCTGAAGGATACGACTTAGTCTCCTTTCTTTTGGAATGTGTACAAACATTGGACAACCAAATATATTGAGATGGATTACTTTTGGATTCTTTCCGGAGAACATTTCTTCGAGGTTTTGAATCCAAGTGCACTATGGGATAATATTTTTTGGACATAAACTTTTGTTCTTTCTGCTTCATCCCATAAGTGCATTGGAAGATCTTGATCGTGGATCATAGTCTTCACTTCTTCCATTATTGTTATATTCTTTCTTTATGCCACACCACTTTGTTTAGGATTATAAGGAGTGGTGAGCTCCCTCTTAATCCCGACATCTCTGCAAAAGATTCCAAATTCATTTGAGGTGTATTCTCCTCCATTATCTAACCTAAGTATCTTGATTTTTATTTTGGAGAGATTTTCTACCAAGGATTTGAATTCCTTGAACTTTTTGAAATCTTCATCTTTTGATTTCAAGAAATAAACCCAAGTCTTCCAAGAATAATCATCAATAAATGACACATAGTATACATACCCACTAAGGGAGGTTGATGGAATTGAACCACATACATCTGATTGGATGAACTCCAAGATTCCTTCTACTTTACTATTGCTCTTTGGGAAAGGATTCTTTGTTTTCTTTCCTTGTGCACATCCCTTGCACACACCTTCATGATCAACCTTGAATTCTAGTAGATCTATAAATACCTTTCTTACATATGGTAAAGATTTGTAGTTTATGTTATCTAGTCATCTATGCCAAAGTTCACATGGACTCTCAATGGAGTGAGTCAAGGCTGCATCTGAGTGACCTTTTAACTTATGCAAACCACCTTCTTTTGTTCCAATAACAATTGCATCTTCTATGGTTTTTCCTTTAGGACACATAAGAACTTCACCATCTATGAATGAAACCCTGAAACCTTTCTTATCTAAAATTGAGATAGAAAGTAAGTTCTTTGTCAAACCTAGTACATATAGTACATCCTTCATTCTCATCAGAGTCCCTAAATCAAGTTTGTAGGTGGATTCTCCCACTCCTTTGATAGGGTACTGGTAATCATCTATGAGTGTAACTTTCTGGGGAAAGTTCCTTTTTGTAAGGCCAGAGAGAATGTCTCTTTGACCTGACATGTGATCAGAGGCACCACTATCTATGAGCCAAGTATCCTATCTAGGTGTCACAAATCTCGAGATGGCGGAGAATACAACATAACCTTCGATATCTTCTTTAGTCAACTTTGTGGGTGGCTCATCATCTTCAACTGCAAGGCATGATGTATTTTTTTATTTCTCTTCTTGTATTCTTCTCTTCTGGCAGGACAATTCTTAGCAATATGTCCCATATTATCATAATGATAACATTGATAAGAGGAGAACTCTTTTTCTCTTCTTTGACCCTTTTGATATTTCTAGAATCTCCTTGGAGGGTGAGATTCTTTATGGAAGTGGGTGAATCTCTTTGGGAAGTGAGATTCCTTATGGAGGTGGGTCTCCTTTTGGAAATGAGACATTTTCTTTCCTCCTTTTGCATGAGCAGCTAGGGCTTGGTCCTCATCTCTTAATAGTACTACTTCTCGGTTGGCTACTCTTGCTTCTTCTTTAACACATTCTTCCCACAGACTGTCAAATTCGAGTTTCTACTTTCTTGCATAGATGGTTTGTATGAAGGCATACCAAGGTCTTGTGATACCATTAAGAGTTGTCATGATGAGATCATCTTCATCCAAGTTGTCTCCAATTTCTTCTAATTGTTCTTTGAAATGAGTAACCCTAGAGAAATAGTCTTAAATTGTTTCTCCTTTTCACATCTTTGTATTCTTGAGTTGGGTTCTCAAGTTCATCTTTCGGTTGATGTTCTTTCCTTCATACATTTTGGTTAGGGAATCAAACATATATTTTGGATTATTCTTAGAATAAACTTGAGGGATCAAGTGATATTTAATAGATTTTGCAATGATCCTTTTGGCTCTAACCATATCCTTCTTATACTTTTCTTTAGCTGCATCTTCTTCGTGTTCTGGTACATTTTCTTTTATGAATTTTGCAAGGTCATTCTCTTCAAGAATGAGTGAAATTCTATACTTCCATGCACGAAATTTTTCCACACCTTCTAACTTGTCAACAAGCTTGGTGCTTGCAGACATATTGACCTCGAGCTCGGAAAATGACCAGAAAATGAAAGTGATCAGAAAGTGAATCTGAACTTACGAGGAGATGAGATGGGCTGGAGCTGTTTGTTTTCAAAAAATCCAAATTTTACCCMTTGAAACTGGACCTGCTCAAATCTGGACTGGTACTTCTAGTACTRGTTCTGGTTTCCTGGTTTTTTGGTACCATTCAAAACTAGGGTTTGAATTTCCATAGGCTCTGGCCACTGAAAATGTGCACTGAAGTTKCCAAGTGATGCGCTAGGGTAGGGAGCACTTCCCTAGATCATTTTTAGTCAGAAATTCCCTTCCAATAGAAATCCCTAATTTCCTTGTACGAGAATAGTGACTTTTTTTTTTTGATACCCAATGAAAGGTGCTCTATGTTGGCATAAGGGTAGACCCAGGGTTCAATTATAATAGCGCACCAACAAGCCCTAACTATTGGCCCTTTTGGCAACACCTGTGAAGTAGATGTAGTCTCACCTGAAGTAGCAATAGGGGGTTGCAGGACACAGGTGTCTACAACCAAAGGAAATGCAAGTGGGATCAAGGAAATCACGCATGGAGATCAGATTATTATATCCCAAACATAAACCTACTTCGCACAGTTATATATCAAATCTAACATACTAATGCATCATTAGGGTAGCAGAGTAAAGAACACAGCATCAATCACACACAACAACTGGATATACGTGGTTTACCCTCTCCCTAGGGCTACATCCACGGAACTGTGATTTGTAATATATTAGGTGAAAGCTTACAGTTTTATCTACACTCTTAGCTTAAATATCTCTCTCCTTCTCTCTTTTCTCTATCTACCTTCCCTGTGCACCCAGATGCAGTGTTGATCTTCGCACCCAATTGAAGATCTTACAACATAGACTTCTCTCTCCACATAATGCTTCTCTCTCAGTAATAACAAAAACCACGCATCACCACATAATTGAACCCATATCAGGTCCTCTTGACCTTTATTTATACATTAAAATAGCTCACTGATATCCTTAGGCTGAATCCTAGGTGTCAAAACCCCAGATACCTAAACCCTAGGTGTCTAAAACCCTAGATCAACTTGACCCACTTTTCAGGGATTCGTCAGCTTGTCTTTCCTTCTTTCCTGCGAGGTGCTCAAAAGCATCTACCAGTGGCTTTTTCCTCTTGCCGAGTTGTCCACGATCCATCTTCCTTGTTGATCTGTCTTCCTTGATCTTCTCATCCAACGACTTTCTTTCTCTTACTTCGCTCCGTATTTTCTTCTCTTTTGCTCACTTTGACCCAGTATCAGTCATTGTGTTGTCTTCGTAGTTCGAATTTCATCTTTTCTCCCTTAATCTTCACTTACATCCAGAAACAAGAGCCAATAGGCCCCCAACACTTACCTGTGACTCGTCCCGAGGCACTCTGATCTGAACCTTCTTCTTTTCTTCAACTGCAAACTGCGCAACGTAGTATGTGCTTTCTACTCTATTCCTCCCCACTATGTGCAGACTATCTTTTCTGTGTTTGGTACCCATTTTCAACTGCACCTGGTACCTAGACCCTTCTCCTTTAGTTTTTACCGAGAGTTGTGAGGCAACTGGTTTTCATAGTACAATTTCAACTGGCTCCCATTCACCAGTCCTTCCTTCCATTCTCCATTCAAAGTCTTCAACTACGCAGCTCCTCCTTCCATGACATAGGCAACGTCACACGGCCCCATCCAATGTGTTCTAAACTTCCCTGGATGCTTCATGAACCTTATATCATATACCAATACCAGATCTCCTTGCTTAAATGCTTTCTTCTTGATATGCCTATCATGGTAGGCCTTTTCTCGTTCCTTCTGAACTTGCTGATGGAATCCTGCAATAAATCGGTCTTCCTCTAGTTTGACCAACTGCACGAGCCTCTCTTGAACAGTGCCAGTGTCATTCATATCTGTAAAGGTTGTGATTCTTAAGCTAGGGACCAAATATTCCATCGGGACAATTGCTTCTAGACCATAAACCAACTTAAAGGGCGTCTGAATTGTCATCTTCTTACAAGTGGTTCTATAGGCCCATCATACTGTTGGTACTCTCAAATCCAAGTCATCTCTGTTTACACTGCAAATCTTTGTCAGCATTATCTCCAAGATCTTGTTGAAAGCTTCGACCATCTCGTTCTCTTGTGGGTGGTAAGGAGTTCTCTTCTGATGGTGAACTTCAAATTCCTGAGTCAAGGATTCAATAGTCTTATTAATAAAATGTGTACCTTGATCACTCATGAGGATCTTTGGGCATCCAAATCTGGTTATGATGTCATCAAATATGAAACACACAGTTGTAGTTGCACTATAGTCCTTAACTACTCTTGCTTCTACCCATATGTTCAAATACTATGTCGCAGTGATGATGTATCTGGATCTTGTGCGCTTCCCTGGTGGGTTTATAGGTCCAACGAAGTCAATGGCCCATTTCTCAAATGCTTGTAAGGTTAGTTGGGGTGCTAATGGCATGTCATCTCTTTTGGATGGTTTCCCAACTCTTTGGCATACATTGTAGGCTTTGTAGTAGTCTTTAGAATCTCTGTGTAAAGTAGGCCACCAGAGGCCAGCTCGAAAAACCTTCTGCGTTGTTGTTTTTCCTGCGTAGTGTCCTCCTGCGATGCCTTCATGATCTTCTGCTAAAATCAGTGGTCTTTCTGCTTCCATGACACATCTCCTCAGGATATCATCAGGTCCCATCTTGTATAGTTGTCCAGCTATAAGTGAAACATTTGCAGCGCGCACTACCAATTGTTTCTTCTGGGTGATTATGTATTCACTAGGTGCCATTCCTGTTGATAGGAACTAGACTATATCGACGAAGTGATCATCAACCTTTCTACTGGCCAACAACTGTGCATCTGGCAGTGTATCCTCCAAACTAGTAGGTTCCTCTCCATGTTCCAACCTCGACAAGTGGTCAGGTCCTTTGATCATTCTCCCTGGCTTAACCACGATCTCAAAATCATATTCCTAAAATGGCAGAAGCCATATGCATATTCTCCCCCCCAATACTGGCTTGTTGACTATATATTTTAGCGTGGAGTGATCGGTGAACATTTTAAAGTGTTATCCCAACAAGTAGTGGTGAAACTTTTGTAGCGCATACACCATGGCTAAGCCTTCTCTCTCAGTGGTGGTGTAATTTATCTCAATTGTTGATAGCTTCCTGCTAGCAAAGGATAACGAGTGGTCAATATCTCATGATCTTGGTTGTGCTAACACTACTCCCAATGCAATAGAAGATGCATCAACATGCACTTGAAATACCTTGCTCCAATCTGGGAAACCCAGAATAGGCACAGTAACCATTTTTTGTTTCAGTGTATCGAATCTCTGCTGACATTCTTTCGTCCAATGAAACTGACAATCTTTCTTCAAAATCTTCTCCATGGGTGTTGTGATCTATGCATAGCCTTTAATGAACTTCTTGTCGTATCTAGTATGTCCCAGCGCAGTGCGCAACTATTTGACTGAAGTAAGAGAGGGTAAATCAACTATAATGGCAATCTTAGATGGATCTACCAGCAATCCCTGCTTACACACAATATGGCCTAGCAACACTCCAAAGGGTGAAAATAAGATGCACTTCTTCAGGTTTAGGGAAATCTGACATTGCCTACACTTATCCAACATTAGTCTTAAACATTCAATGTGATTTTGCAATAAGCTAAAAACAATCCAATCATCAAAATATGCTTCCATAAATTTATGTAAAAACTCCTTGAATGCTTCGACCACGACCCTAGAAAACATGGTTGGTGCATTCTTCAATCCAAATGGCATCACTGTATATGGGTAGGATCCCCATTATGTGTCAAATGTGGTATTATGGCGATCTTCTTTGGCAATCTTGATCTGTTGGTATCCTGAAAATCCGTCTGTAAAAGAATATACCTCTTGTCCTCCTACATTGTCTAACACTCATAAGTAAATGGTGTAGGGAATGGGTCATGTAAATAGGTATCATTCAACTTCCTGAGATCTACACAGATCCTAATTTCTTCGGTCTTCTTATCCTGTACCACCATAGGCATAATCCATTCTGACTCTTCAATAGGTTCTATGATTCCTGCTTCTAGCATTCTGTCTAGTTTAAGCTTCACTTTCTCCTTATATTTAGGGTTTAATCTGTAAGGTCTTTGTTTAACTGGCATTGCATCTGTTTTCAAGGGGATATTCATCTCTCCCATGGGCCCTTTAATTCCCTTTATATTAGTGTACTTGGTTGGAAAAAAGTCTTGATATTCATGCAATAACTATGTGATCTTATCAATAGTCGAATCATCCCAGTAATCTCCAATATTATCAAGATTAGGTGCTTTCTCTGTTCCAATATTAACTTTCTTGATTTTGATTGCTTGTCCAATAAAAGGTAGTTTGACTCCTGGTCCTTCTATGTTTTGTTGTACTTCTGTTTCTGCGATGTTCACCTTCCTAGGATCATCATCTTCATCGGCATTGATATTGTAACATCCTTGCAATTTCTGAAGAGGTGTGGTCCATTCATTCTCTTCTTGCTCCACGGGGAGGTTAGGTGCCTCCTTAAATACTTTTTGTCTTACAACCTATAAATCTTGATCTACCATAGGGTACTAACTTTCAAACAAGAATGTAGCTACAAAGTTCGATGTCCTACCTTGCCAATATGCAGTGGTGAGGCACAGTTCCCCTTCAAGGTACCATTTGATAGGCGTTGTGTCTAGAGTATTGATGATCTTATGCACCCACATCTCTTGAGGAATGCATCTCCAGGCCTCCTCACAACTTCTCACATGGTCTTTCAGGCATCTTTGACCTGTGTACCTAACTTTGTATCCTTCGACTTGTTCGAAAAATTGCACTATCATCAAAGTGTGACATTGTATCCAGTTCACAATGTTCCTTTTATGTGTTCCCCACCATCATGTTGGAGTATCTTTCAAAGCCTCGTCCAGTGCCAACAGTCTCCATTGTAATGGTACAGTTTCTTCAAATTCCAATAAGAAAGTTTCTAAGTGATTTAAACCATCAAATGTGGGTAAATTACTTATTGTTGTGTCGATCTAGCAAACTTCTCTGGTCAATCTAGCACATCACTGCACATAAAATTCATACATCTTGTTCTTCCAGTTCTCTAGTGCTTCTTTTGATTCTGATGAGCATGTGTTGTCACTTCGCCAGCTTAAATTCCCATGTGTTTTAGGATTAATGTAATCTTGTTGTCTTGCTATCAATTTGTATATATTCTCTAGCTCGTATGCGCAGTCCTCTTATTTGATGGGCTATGTGTATCTGGGACCTTCACCATGATCTAGAGGTGCGATGACCCTAAGGACATCTCCTTCAAACGTCATTCTTCTTCTCTTCAAGTCAACAACAGTAGAATTGTTGAAAGCCCAATAAACTCCTAACAGCGTGGGGTAAGGACAACTATCATCGACTATCTCAATCACCTCGAAGTCCACAAATGTTTTGACCCCATCGATGTCCACAGGGAAATGTTATAGTCTTCCGAAGGGGCTCACAGCCTGTTGATTGGCCATCCTAAGCCTGATGGGGGAATAGATCAACTTAGGTTTTCCCATTAGTGCCCAGGTCTACTTCGTCATAACATTGACCTCCGATCCTAAGTCGAGAACCACATAATCTATATCATATTCTCCAATTTGAGCATTAAGGTGTAATTCCTTATTCGTCCTTCTCTTTTTGGATAGTTGATGTAATTCTTTATTCAGTAGAGGATCTACCTTTCCTAGCTCATAATGTCTAATCAAGTTTTGGATCTCTTATACAATGCTCTCATCCTTTATCAAATTAATACAAGTGCATAAAAATTCCATGAGTCTGCTTACCTCTTTTCCTTCTCCATGGGAAGAGGACTGATCAAAGGCCAGGGGCATTCCACATTCTCTCAATTTTGGTTGTGCTTTTGATGAAGAAGTCTGATCTCTTATAAACTCTTTTCTTGCCTCTTCAAATGTCTGCTTCTCTCTCTTTGGATCAAACTCTTGTGTCTTCTCCACATCTTTGCTTACTCCTGAATGTTTTGTAGTCTTCCCTGGAGTCACCCTGTCTTCTCCAATGGCAGTGCCTCCTCTAGTGATAACAGGGACTCTGGGATCTTCTCCGTGAGGTTCTGTTATGATTAGATGTACTTGTTGGTTTCCTCCTCGTCTTTCCTGAAGTTTGGTTAACAACACAGAACAATATTCTATGATATCTTCAAATGAATTACAGTAACTGCAAGTGGTACAAGGGTTTTGAAAGTCCCTTTCCAAATGACCTGGTTGTGCCCAGTTATAACAAATGTTTCGACCTCTACCTCGACCCATACCTCCTCCTCATCCTCTTCCTTTGAATCCACCACGAGGGTTGAAGTTTCCTCTTCTAGGGGAATTATACTACGTAGTGTTCCCGTCTTGTTGTACTTCGCCTTGAATTTTGTATATATCCCTTGACCTTTCATGCATGAGGTCATAGGCCCTACAATCCCTATCATCATGCCCTGCTGACTTACAAAATGTGCAATATAGATTTGTGGGTGTCTGGACATATTTTTTCATGTAATAGAATTCATCGGGGCGATGTTTGTTTGTACATACCTCACACCAAGGTAGGGTAACTTACTTCAAAGGGCTCGGAGCTCCAGATGCTAAGTACTCGTGAAATAGGGGGAAATTCTCCTTGTCATGGCCATCCGATTTGCATATAATGCACCAAATATATTCTCTTTTATCTTTTCCCTTGTATTTCTTCATATCTTCGACCTGCAGAGACAAGCTAGTTAACTGAATTAAAATTTGACTCATACCTGAGTTGGATTCTCCCATAGGGGTTGATTCTAGCTTCATGGAAATCTCCAGTGCCTCAACCTGCAAAGCAATCTTCTGTTGCATCAGAGGGACTCTGATTTTTGTTAAAAGGGCAGCAATGAACCATTCCTTGTTCTTCTCATCTAGGATCTGAAAAGTCAGTCAACCCGTTAAGGTTTTAAACCTCTGATCAAACTCCCAAACAGGTTCAACTATTCTCTGCTTGATTTATTTTAACTCTGTAATGCATTGTGACTCCAACTTGGGTTTCTTGAATTCTGCAACCAACACATTCTTGATCTCATTCAGCGGTTTAGGTTGTGCAATTCCTTGGACAAGTTTCATGTACCAACTCAGTGCGCGGTCCCTCAAGGTAGTACTAAACTGAGCTTGTTTAACAGCTTCGTCGGTGACATTCTTAATACTCCATACAACTTCACATAGAAACCAGTGTTGACTAGGATCTTCAGATCCATCCCCTTTAAAGGTGCGTAACCTCATCTCATTTGCCATAGATCTTCCTAGGTTTCCTGACTGAGTGTGCGCTGAACCAATTGTACCAGTGTTCTGATAACTTAGGTTACTCTGGTTACTTAATGCTGCTGAAACAACAGGGGGTGTAATATCACTTACTTCAACAGTCTGCGCAGTCCTTTAAGTTTCTTACTCTTCTCAGCAAGGTTCTTCAGTCTTCTCTTCTTCTTCCCTAGCGGACTCTTAATGTTCCTCGTTCAACAACTCTTCTTCTTCTCCACTGTAGAACTCTTCTTCTTCTCCACTGTAGAACCCTTCTTCTTGTGTTGGTTCATGACTCTACTCGAACAAGTTCACCAGAGGAACTTCTCTGAAGTCCCTCCCACTGCATGTGTGTCTGATCTTTGTGTCATTGTCACTGTCTGAATTCTTGAACATTAGCCTTTTCAGTCTGACCCACTACTGTATCTTCAAGATGTTCTTCTCATGCAATAACATCTTGATTTTCAACTTCAAGAAGTGTAAAAAATTTCCTCTAGGTCCTTTAAATAAATATCTCTCTTCTTGGCTATATGATTCTACCCTATCAATAGAAAACTCTGTGATATACCCTCCAATGGTACTATCAAACCAATGATCTACTTCTCTTGACATGACGTTATCAACTCTTTTGACCTTCTTGGTCAGCGTCGACGTCCAAACCATAGGCGGTCTAGATCAGATCTCAAACTGGGTGTCTGCTAATCTAGCCAACCACTCGTATAGCTCCTTATGAATTCCTCAAAATAAAATATCATTTATATCAGTAAAAATATACCTTCCCAACCAGTCTTTTGTGCTAATATTAGGGTTCTTATTCTAAGCTTCTGCGAAGTCCTTTTCCTGATCTTCTATCCACTTCTGAATCTCTGTCTTTGATGGAAACCACCTTGAAATTCCCTTAAGAAGATCTTGGTCTCGACAATGGAACCATTTGTTGGCACAGTGGAAGACCCAGGGTTCAGCTCTAATAGCGCACCAACAAGCCCTAACTACTGGCCCTTTTGGAAACACCTGCGAAGCAGATGCAGTCTCACCCGAAGTAGCAATAGGGGGTTGCAGGACACAGGTGTCTACAACCAGAGGAAATGCAAGTGGGATCAAGGCAATCACGCATGGAGATTAGATTATTCTATCCCAAACATAAACCTACTTCACACCATTATATATCAAATCTCTAACATACTAATGCATCATTAGGGTTGAAAAGTAAAGAACACAGCATCAATCACACACAACAATAGGATATACGTGGTTCACCCTCTCCCTAGGGCTACGTCCAAAGAATTATGCTTTATAATATATTAGGTGAAAGCTTACAGTTCTATCTGCGCTCTTAGCTTACAGATATCTCTCCTTCTCTCTTTTCTCTATCTCCCTACCTTGCACACCCAGTTGTAGGGTTGATCTTCGCACCCAGCTGAAGATCTTACAACACAGAATTCTCTCTCCACACAATGGTTTTCTCTCAGTAATAACAACAACCACTCATCAGCACATAATCGAACCCATACCAGGTCCTCTTGACCTTTATTTATACATTACAATAGCTCATTGACAGCCTTAGGCTGAAGCCTAGGTGTCAAAACCCTAGATACCTAAACCCTAGGTGTGTAAAACCCTAGATCAACTTGACCCACTTTTCAGGGCTTCATCGACCTGTCTTTCCTTCTTTCCTATGAGGTGCTCCAAAGAATCTACCGGTGGATTTTTCCGCTTGTTGAGTTGTCCATGATCTGTCTTCCTTGTCGATTTGTCTTCCTCGATCTCCTTGTCCAACGGCTTGCATTCTCTTACTTCGCTCCATCTTTTCTACTCTTTTTCTCACTTCGACCGAGTATCAGTCACTATGTCATCCGCACAGTTCACATTTCGTATTTTCTCCCTTAATCTTTGCTTACTTCCAGAACCAAGGGCCAACACTCTATTTATTCAAGCTCTGATGCCGTGTTAAATTTAGAGAGATTATTAAGTTATTTTCAGTTTACTAGAGCATAACAACATAACTAGGATCACTGAAAGAAACACAATCAAAAGGTACACAACATTTTGTCCTGGGAAACCCTCATGGGGGAGAAAACCCAGCAGAAACTTCCTCAATAATAGATTTCCAATACAATGTCAAGACTAAAGACCAAAATCACCAAGAAACGACTAGGATTGAGCATGCACCTCTCTCTCCTTCTTCTTGCAACTACAACTACGTTAAAAATATGTTCACTAGAAGTGTGAGTGAGTGAGTGAACAAATGAAGCGTCCTCCTCACTTATAAATACTAGTTGAGGAGGCACTAGGGTTATGTCTCTTCATCAGGTAGGGCCGAATTTTCCCAATAGTGGTTAAAACTACTTTATTAAACCCTAGAGGCCAACTTCTCAAATACCACCATATAAATATGGTTTGACCAATCCACAAAAGGGGATTTGGTCATACATAATTCTCAACATGATCAATCCACAAAAGTGGATTTGATCTATAAGATAATAAATCAATTAGAATTAGAATGTTCTTCGAGGTTACAATATTTCAACATCCTAAACTCTCTCTTGAGACTTGTACATAAAGGAGAGAATTCATTATGACATTTCATCATTGTGGCATCATGGAGTTAGAATAAGTGAGTAAACACTTGTGCTAGGGAGTATGGAAATTGTGGCAAGGAGACTTATGTGCCTAGGCAATCTGGCCTAGGGTTCCTGGATCAAATGTGGAAAGTGAAGAAGTACGCATGTGCGAAGGAAGCTGAGTTTTTCTGTACTTGTACGCAAGTTGCAGGAAGGTGAACAATGTATGTATGTGTGTTGCGGGAAGGTGAAATGCGTATATGCAGTTTGCAGTGGGAACAGTCATGTATGTATGCAGGTTGTAGTAAGGTGAATCACATACATATTTTTTTGGGCAGGAGAAGGTTCGTATATGCTGATAGGTGATGTTAGTAGGTCGTACAAGTGGTATGTAGCAGATTTGTGGGTAGGGTAAATCTCTAGGGATTTTTTGAGGTTTGGTTTTCTTATTTGCATGGTTATTGGAGGACAAGGTTGTCCTCAGATTTGGTGATATTTTATTGACTAGGAGGGTTTTTCCCTAAGGATTTTTGAAATGAACAAGGTTACAGAACATAAATTTTGTGTATCTTCTGCATTGATGAATCATCTATGATATTGTTGTTTCTGTTGCATATATTTTCAGTCAATAATTTTCAGTGTAAAATTGTTGAGTGATAATAGCTAGGTTTTTATTGTTAGTTCACTAGGAAGCAATTTTTAGATTTTAAAATTAGTCACATAGAGTTTCATGTGAAAATTGAAGAGACTTCATATGTTTGATCTTCAAAGTCTTGATGAAAATATTTATTCTTTTGATCTTATATGGAATCAAGAGGTGGCTCTTGTTCTTCATGCTTGGAATCTTTAAATGCTTATTCATCCTCATGTAGGCTTCCATAATGTATTCAAGAGCCTCTTCATAGTTTTGAAAGAAATAACCCCAACGCTTAAAGAAAACTTAGATAAAATCTTCACAAGGAAATATTTTCCTAAAACCACTTCAATACTTGATCCAAATTCTTTGATCTCCTTCCAAAGAATATATAAACATCTTGATCTAGACATTATCATGCATTGCATTAAGCTTTGAGACATGTTTCAATAATGATGCAATATGTTGAATAGAATGAAAAACATCACCATCAAACTTTGGAATATTCCCATTCCATTATATAAGGAGCTTATTTGGATGCTTGTTGCTCAAGAATCCTTGATCAATGTTCTATTTCTTTGGTTGTACTTGGTAATATTTGTAAATACCCACACTTAGCTATTTTTGCAAAAAAATGAGTTGTGTGATGACACCCCTTTACCATCACATGCTCGCAAACCCGCAACTCACAAGTCCCATACTTAGTCATTTCTCCACTCCACATATCCTACATTACTCCCACCTTGCAAGCCCATAGCCAATTTCTTCATTTGCGGGGAAGAGTCATTACCAAAAGGTCTGCAAGTCCACAACCCACAAATATGCATCCCGCAAAATGAACCCGCAATTTCATGACCTGCAAAATAAACCGATCTCAAAACTTTGTCCTTTTTATGAATGTGGATGTGGGAGAACATTCCCATATCTCATCCCTTCACCTCCCGCAAACCCACAACCCTCACTTCCGTAATCTCCAAAATCACCCTCGCATTACGCATTTTTCGCTTTCCATATGAAGTCTATTTCCATCAATCCTGATACGTGAGCACCATTTCCAATAGCATTTATTGTCTCAATACCACATCAACCGTCACACATTATGAATTAGTATTGTTATTTATGTGACGCATTTTTCATAAAATCTCCGCTTTAAATCCAAATCAAATAAGTAATTAACACTTATGAACCAAGTCTTACGACATATGATATTAAGGAAAATACGTGGTGAATTTGGTAATTTATAAATCCTCGTTGTAAAGGAATTAATTCCAAAAGACCACCATCCATTTACTCAATTATTTTAAGAAAATTATGTCAACTAAGATAAAGGGACTGTATTGGAGAGACGCCATCAACACTTTGGGATGTAAAGACCGAGAGTTCCAATGGTTTGAATATTTTAAGTGGTATTTAGGGCTCTCAACTGAGCAAAATTGATTGAAAAACGTTTGGAATTCCGGAATAGCATAGGTCAGGTGCATTCTGAAGGTATTCAACTTTAAGGAATCGGTTTTGTGTTGAGTAGATAAATTCATCACTGAGAAAAGGATAGTTCCATTGGAGGAGAGGACACAAGTTTCCTTCACACCTACAGTTTTCAGAAAAATGCTAAAACTTCCAAGACCCAACAAGACTTTTAAAAGTTATGAAGATGACGTCTTCCTAAAGGCCCATAATGGAGGAGAATACCTCTTGGAGAGCTTTCTTACAGAGCCAACAAATGATTTTGGAATCTCTTCTCAAATTTAGGTATGCTCACTTAAGTACCCCTACAAGGAATTCGCGTGGTTTTTTTCTAGGATTGTTGGGAAAGAATCTACAACTATTGTCATGAAATATGTTGTGTATGTCCTACATTGTTTTGTTCATGAAGATGTTATTTTTTATTGGGCTCGTATTATCTCAAAGGATTTTTTTTTTCAATTGGAAAAATTCCATAAATCAAAGAAGTTCTACATGACTTCTTATTTGGTTTATGTCATAGTTTATTTCCATGTATTTGAGGATTTTTCACATATTAGAAACGTGAATTATAATAAGGATCCAGTACAATTTTGGTATCCGTCACTCTAGAGACATCAGACTCCTTATCATTTTTATCAAGTACGGACCGCATTCTAATCCACATTTAAAAATATGATTCGTGGTTCTTCCACACCCAGATTATCAAAAGCAGCCACATCATTTCTTGATGGAAAATGAGTTTTCGAAGTACAGGATGATTTCAGCGACATCAGACTGTATGAGTTTCAAGGAAAACCCTTTTTACTCTCATATTATGTTTATGATAAATTATTTATGGTTGAAGTATGCAAGCACTATAGATCCAAGGCTCATTTTTTCAATGAGAAATGAAAGAAACAATTAATTCCATTACCTTTGAGAATTGGAGAGATTACTAGCAAAAATATCTCTCATTTGGATGAATTTTCTATTTATTTTGATCATGTCAAAATGAGATAAATTCATGAAGTGTGGGGCTTTGACCCTAATGGTTTGTTTGCAGATCACATGTTCACTATCAGTTATGGTTCATCATTCATTAATTCAACACAATTAGATGGAGGGGATAAACAAAACCATCGATAAATTTCCCCTGATAAACACCAAGATGATATTGATACCCTGGTTAGAAAAAATAACCAATACAAGCAAAGAGGGTGAACCACGATAAGTGGTAACCTAGGATTACCCCACATTTCCTAGAAAATTTCTTCAACAACTCAAAGCAAAGATCATGGAAATCAACGCAGAACAGAGAAAATATTTGGCTATAAATTCTAGCAATGGAGGAGATAAAGACCCCCTGAAGAAGGCCATGAAAAAATAGCGTATAGTTTATGGAAGTTCAAAGAGAAAAAGGAAATTTTCTTAGAAGGAAAATCAATAGGTCCAACTCCCTAAACTTAATTCCCAACATATAGAAGTTGATGCAATAATTGGAGAGCCTAAATGGGTTGAACAACCACTGATTGAAAACATAATAGTGGCAAAACAACTGGCTTGTGAAGATCTATTTGTTTTTTAGGAAGAATTTTTCATTCTACGCCATGTTTCCTTTAACAAAAATTCAAAGAAACTACAAATTGAGAAGCTTAATTTGAAAAATAAAAAAACTACTAAAAATGGAACTCATAAATAGATATTGGAGTAAAAACTTATAAGGATTTTTAATTTCACCAAGCCACAGGCAATGCCTAAAATACTCTATTGATGAACAATAAAAGGATAATATGGTTTTGAAGAAAAGAAGAAAAGAGTTAGAAGATGCTCTGCTTCCCAAGACATTGTTTTTCGAACCAATTTTTGTTGTTAGACCACTTAATGCTTTACAGGATACACTGGAATAAAGCTCAAGATTAGAAGGAGCTTCAAGTTTTTTGACGACTATTAGAAAGTATGTTGGAGATAATATTAAAAATAGGGTCACTTTAATCCTTGATATTTGGGAACTGGCAACTAGTTCAACTAATATCTCAAAAATAATTTCAAATATCAAAGAATATCTCAAAAAGGACCTAGAGAATGATCAACACTTTTTCAAAGAAGTTGTCATCACCTTTGCTGCTAGAATATAAAATATGAACGATGTCCACAGGAGGGAACAAAACCTTCCCTCAAAATTTTGGCTTAAACAAATAAATGTACATTGGCTAAAAAGAATCAAATGTTTACAAGAGATGATTATTGAGTGTGACACCATAAATTCAAAAAGAAGTGATTTATTTCTCAAGTTTGTTGATTTAACAAAATAATTGGAGGGCCCGCATTTGATAATGGACTCTATATTACTCACAAAGGATCATTTACAATAATATTTGGAGACTCTTAAAACTTCATGGGATAACGAATTTGACAACCTAGTGGAACTCTCACAAAAGGAAGTTGAGAAATGGTTAATCCATTATGTAAATAAAAATGAATACCAAGCAGATACAATTCATCTGTTAGGTTTTGAGTTAAAATGTGTCAAGGAAGAGTTGTTTGAAACCAAGATCAAGCATGAGTTAACGGTTGTTTCCATGCATGAGTACATTGAACAATGGTTAAAAAATGATTTTGTTAAAATAACTTATCCAGATTCCAAAGAAGTAGTTATGACTAGTAAAGCACCTCCAAGATAGAAACATATAAAAAGAACCCTCAACAAGAAAATTGGAGAGAGAGAGTTTTTCCATCATAGTAAGTAGACTAACCATTTTGTGAATATTTTCCTTTGTTTCTCCTCAATTTGCAATCATTCAACCTTTTCTATTTCATAGTCTGTGGATACCAAAGGTCGATTCCTAAATGTATTTTTCTCTTTTCTTCGAGGTATTTTCATTATATTATGGTCCATGGGAGCTCCATCCCAATCCGCTAAGATGAATGCATTTAAATTTTTGAATATTATAAACTCTTTTTAGACATTTGTATATTTTTGGGGGTTCCTAGAGAACTACTTGGGGAACATGTGTATTGATTTCTCAGACTTTAAGTTTTAAACATGATATTTAAAGAAGGTGTCTATCAAATCCATTTGAGTTTTAATTGGAAGATCATGTTAAGTTATCTACCTATGTGTTCCTTTATTCTTATCCTACTAAATGATATGTTTTACTTTACTTCATGCTATGATGGAAATGATGTCCTATGAGATTTCCTATTTTATTCCTTTACAATTATGTATTGTGTATGTTATTGTGAATATGAATTTCTGAACAAGTCTATTCCTTTCTCAAGAATTCTCTATTTGTGAATATGTTCCTTTCTCAGGCGTTATTTGTATTAATTGTATCATATTAAAGAGGAGTACCACCTCTCAAAAAACACTGGAGGATTTATCCTTGTGATATTGTCTTCAAGACTTTGAACAGTCTTAAAGATCAACATTTTTGGAAACCATATTGGGGATCAACAAAAGGATGGTTTTCATACCTGAGATTGAATGACTAAAAAAAATCTAAATCAACCCCATATATTGATTGCAATTGAAGACCAAAGAAGCATATTAAACCAATGATACAATTTGGCTTTGTCTACAGCAAGAAACCGAGAGGAACTTGAGCATACCTAGAAATTTTTGGCTCAACAAGGAGATAGTTGAAGTTCAAAGACAAAGAAGACATTAGAAAGGTCTTGAAGATGGAATCATATAAAGGATCTTTAACAAGAAGCAAAAAGAATATTCTTGAAATTCATCAAAAAACTCAAAGTTCTACCTATGAAGCTTTGGAATTCCCACAATGATGGAAGGGAAAATGGCAGATGAATAAATCCAAGAAGAAGACCAACATATAGTCCTCTCAATATACAAGGTGAGCAACATCAGTTGCCAAACCTTCCTCGGGGTATATTACCTATTTTTACGAGTTATGGAATAATGGATCAAAAAAATCATCTGGATCAGTTTCTCACTATTTGTGAAATCCATTTTATTGAACATGATGATGTAATGGTGAGAGTTTTCCTCCAAACTTTAATAGGTCCAGCATATGACCAATACCTTTCACTCCCAAAACATTCTATTGGTTCTTTTGATGACATGGAATATGTGTTCATGACTAGATATGTTTATCATATTGCATATCATACTCTACTTGTGTTGTTCACTCAAATACATCTTGAAGAAAATGAAAGAATCAGAGATGGTCAAGATCACTCTATCATTCATGGAGGTAGTCAAGATACCTCAACAAAGAGAAAATATTCTAAAAATATTGGATGATACAGGTTCATCTAGTTCTAGGCTAGAAGCAGTTGTTGTAAATACCAAGCAACAACACCAGAATTATGCACCAACAAGACCAAAGGGAAAATTTCCACCTTTTTACATAACACTGGAGAATCATGATTTCAGATTACATGATTGCTTGATTGATAGTGGAGCTACAAACAATATTTTTCCCTTATCTATCATGTAGGCTTTATGATTATAATGTATAATATATTATCAAACTAGAGAAATTATTTATGAGATCGATTCCAAAAAAGTGACCATTTGTGGTGAAATAAAGGACTTTTGTGCATGGATAAGCTCAACACCTCATATTACAACAGTTTTCACTATAATAGTGGTTGATCTTCCTCCAACATATGGCATAGTCCATGGTCGAGATTGGTGTTCCATGATTGGAGGATACATCATGATGGGAGTTGCATGATGCTTCCGAAAAAAAATGGGAATATGATTAAAGTACCACGAGAACAAAGAAATCCTACATCCTTCGAGAAAAAGGAAACCAAGATGATGCAAATTTATGTTGATGTTGGGATTGGGAATTATGTTGAACAATTGACAAATAAAACAAATCAATTATGTTGAACAATCGACAAATAAAACTTTTCAAGGATTTTTGAAAATGTCATTTGATGGTGCTTGTTCCAAACATGGCATTGGAGTTGGTTTTTTTTTCAAAATTCCTCAATATTGTGTTTATCTACATGCAATCATACTTGATTTTTCATGCACCAACGATGACGTTCAATATGAGGCTTTGATCCAAGGATTGACCTTGGCACTTCAAATGAAAATTAATGATTTATTGGTGAGTGGAGATTCATAGTTAGTCATAAATCATATTAGGAAGAAGTACAAGATCAAGAAGGAGAAGTTGAAACTTTATGTAATAAGGCTCTGGAATATTATTTATTCATTCAATTCCTTCAATATATTTTTTGTTCCTCGATAGAAAAATCAAGAGGCGGACGCATTAGAAATGGAAGCCTCTCTTTTCAATCCAAGTGACTCTCAAACTACCAATAATTTTCATGTCAAAATTGTCTTCCATCCATCAATACCAAACAATGGGGATTATTAGCAGGTGTTTGAAAATGATGAGCATGTTGTGAATTTCCTCTCAGAATTTCAACCAACATTATCAAGTGTTCCAGAATAAATGAAGATGTATCTTAAAGAGGGACAAACTAATAAAAAGGAAATTCAATAGCCAAGTTCAACATCTTTCCCAAAGAACTATGTTAGTCTCGAATCACTCTTAAAAAGGGATGATCAAACAAAATAAATCAAAATAGTGAATGAGTCTTTCCTCATAAAGGTACAAGAGACCCAGAATATCAATATTGGCACATCTTAATCTTCAAAATATATAAACTTGGGTATTAGTTCTACTTCTAAATAAATTAAGGATTATATTCTCCTCTGCAAGGAATTTCATGATGTTTTTGCATGGAACTATGATGATTTTAAATAAAATGACAAATCCATCTTCCAACACACCATACCACTCCAAGAAGGTTCCAAACCATTCAGGAAAAAATTGAGAATAATCAATCCAAAGTTGAAACCTCTTATGAAGTTGGAACTTGAAAATTTGAAAAGGGTTGGCATAATGTTCTCAATCAGACATTCAGAATTGATATCAAATCTGGTCATGGTCAGAAAGAATAATGGTGAAATTCGACTTTATGTAGATTTTCGTGATCTAAATTGAGAAAGTGATAAAGATAATGACCCTCTTCCAAACATGGAAATGTTATTACAAGAAGTCAATGGTTTTGCATTAATGTCTATGTTATATAGATTCTATGGATACAATCAGGGGTTTGTCTTTGAGGAAGACAGATCTAAAACTACCTTTGTTACACCATGGGGAACATATGCTCATTTCCAAATTCCTTTTGGATTAAAAAACGTTGGTGCAACATTTCAAAAAGATATGGACCATGCTTTCAATGATTTCATTGGAAATTTAATGGTGGATTATTAAGATGATCTAACTTTTCAATCAAAGTTGAGGGAACTACACCTCAAACAAGTCTTCCAGTGATGCATAATGTATAGCATATTCATCAATCCTAAGAAATGCATGTTTGCGGTATAAAGGGGGAATTTGATTGGTCTTATAGTAAGCAAAGAAGCCATTTATATTGATCTAGAGAGAATCAAATCCATAAATGACTTAAATCCTCCCACAACTCATAAAGGGGTACAATATTTCTTTGGAAAGATAAATTTTGTTCGAAGATTTGTTCCTAATTATTCTACAATTGTAAATCCTATCAATAATTTATTGAAGAAAGATAAAAAAAAAAAATATGGACTTTGGAGACTCAAAAGGCCTTTGAAAATATCAAGCAAGCAATCACCACTGCTCCAGTTCTTGTTAGTCTTGATTTTGGTAAAGACTTCATATTGTATTCATTTGCCTCAAAATAGACTATTGCTACTATACTGACATAGAAGAATTTGAAAGGGGAGGAAATTCCAATTGCTTTCATGAGAAAAAAATCTACATGATTATGAATTAATGTACTCTACCATAGAAAAAACTAGTCTTTTATTTGGTCAAAGCGATTGCTCATTTCAGTATTACAAAATGAGGAAACCCTAGATAGAGTTGAGTCACATAACTAAGCTCAAGGAAAGATACTCACAGTAACACCATATGATATTATTAATGAATAATTGGTGGCCTTATTACAAAGAATTTTACCTCCTTATATAGCATTGTTCATTAAGCAAATCATTTCCACTCATGAATGTGGAATAGATTGTTTTACACAAAAAAAATAGCATTAACATATTCTAAAGTCATAAAGTGAATTTATTACATAGTAAGCCTTATATCTCTAATACCCCCTCATAAGGCGTACAATGTTGAAACAAATTGAAATCAAATGCATATATTCAATGTAAAACACATAAATTGAACACTAAACATCATAACATCCTTTAGAAGCTTCTTCTTTGAACACAGTTCATGGACCAATTTGAGCTCCATCAAGTTGTCTCATAACCATCGTAACAGTGTAGTTGTTGAGTTGAATTTTCGACTTCCTAGATTCCACCTCCCCAAACTCATGAATCACGAATCTCCTGAAGTCAATTATTGGACAACAATCCACATGCATGTGTGTAACCTCACTAGTAGACTGCAATCCACATGCATGTCTCTCCAACTAATGAGATATATTTCCCTAGATCCACAATGTCTAAACTAAGTGGGAAACAATCCATTTTGAGATATTGATTGATCCCTTCCTGTCTTCAAAGTGTGGGCTTCCTAAAATGAATAAAAACCCTTTTCTTCAATAGATTCTTCACCATTGTCAACATCTAGTGGATCTTCAATCATGGATACAGTCGTTACATGTTGTCTATATTTGACCTTTCCCTTAAGAACTCCATTGGCTTGTTGTTACAATTCCAAGTTGTATGACCCAACTTCTTTCAATAGTGGCATTCTATTTCCTCTTTGTCTTTTGTTGATCTATTGTGGTTGTTTCTTGCATAGAATGCAAGTTCCTATTGGATATCACCTTCAATTGTTCTCTTTTCTTCTACTAGAAATGTTGCAATCATTTCGTCCAAACTTTGTGAAAGTAGTTGACTCATGGTAAAGTTATCAGTATTATATTTAGGCAACAAATTGCTCAGGAGAATATCCTTGGCATCCTTCTCAACAACTACTTCCTTGAATTCTGCAAGTTGTCTGATAATAGATCTTAGATTGTTGACATGACTTGACATGGTAGCTTCAACTAGCATCTTAAAGCTAGATAATTGTAATTTCAGGGAAACTTTTCCATTCACTACTTGTGCCCCAAATAACTTGTTGAGATTATCCCATATCTCCTTGGAATATTTTTCCAAATATATATGATGTAGCTTTGAATCTAAGAGGGCAAGGCCAATTATGATTTTTTCCTTATCATCTCCACTCTCCCATTCTAACAACTTGTTTGGATCTACAAGTGCTTCCTTGGATCCTTTGAAAAATATCCAAATGTTTTCATTCATTAATTGAATCTTGATCTTCACTTCCCACATATGGAAATTTAAACCCGAGTACTTCTCTAAAGAAATCTCCATCACTAATCAGATTTAATCTTTTTCATTGCTAAAAAATAATTACCGACAAATGAAAAGAAAGGTTATGCAAACCAGAGTTGTAGTTATTGTAAATCTAAGAGAGATCGGTCATAGAACTGCAATAAAACCCTTCTTGCTTATGTTGAGAAAATTAAGAAGGATCCTACATTAAATCATGACTAAAAAAAAACTCGGATTTGAGTGAACTCAATGCTAAACACCCTCGAACTGTGGCACTTTGTGGATCTAATACTATTGAAGTTGCAAGAGTGGAAACCTTGTCTCTCAAAGGCCTGAGACTCTTGATATGGATTTCTGCTATGATACCATATTACAAAATGAGATAGATCACTAAATGAGGAAACCCTAGATAGGTTTGAGTCACATAACTAAGCTCAAAGAAAGATACTGACAATAACACCATATGATATTATCAATGAATAATTGGTGCACCTATTATAAAGGAGTTTACCTCATATATCATTGCTCATTAAGAAAATCATTTCCATTTATGAATGTGGGATAGATTTCTTTGCACCAAAAATGAACATTAACATAAAGTAATAAAGTGACTTTATTACATAGTAAGCATTATATCTATAATATTCAGAACGTATATTCTATTAGCACATGTTGTTGCATATATACCACATTCTCCTGTCAAGATGTTGCTCAACCAAAAATTTAGAGAAGGGAGATGGGTGAGCTGGTTGGCTAAGCTTCAATACTATGACATAGAAATTAAACCTCTCAAGATTATTAAGGGACAAGGATGGAAAGCTAATGATGGGTATTGACGTTGTGAATATTACTTCTCCTCATATAGATGATGCTTCCATACAATATTGGTCTATACCAAGATTAGAATGGTATAATGACATTGTCCTTTACTTGAATTCTAGGTAATTTCCCATTGGAATGTCTTCCAAAGAAAGAATATCCCTAAAAATGAAGACCAATCAATATGTCCTCATTTTTGGAGCTTTATTCTGAAGAAATATTGATGGTATTATGTTAAGATACTTAGATCATTCAAAGTCCCAAAAAACATTGCAATATTTTCACGAAGGAGTATATGGTGGACATTTTTCACCTGTGATAATTTCTCATAGGTTCATCGGAGCCAGTTATTACTGACCAACTATTTTCAAGGATGCATATTCAATGATCAAAAAGTTTCTTCCTTGCCAAAAATTCTCAAGAAAAATGAAAAGAGAAATCATGCCCTTAAAATATATCTCATTTGAGGGCCCATTTTTACAGTGGGGTCTAGATATCATTAGTTCTATTAATCTAAAATCTAGTAAAGGACATGCATACATCATCACTACCACTGATTGTTTCACAAAGTGGAAATATGTGTGGCTTTGAGGACTGTTGATTCAAAACAACTTATTCTATTTTTGAAGGATAATATTATGTCCATATTTGGTGTTCCTAAAAAGTAATAACTGATATTGGTTCTATTTTTAGTTGGTCTATGTTCACGAAAGTATGTGGGGAATATGGTGTTTTAATGGGACAATCATCCAACTAATATCCTCAAGGAAATGGTTTAGTTGAATCAACTAATACAACATTGATTCAGTTCCTCAAAAAGACAACTGCAACAAATCAAAGAGATTGTCACAAAATGCTAGTATATGCTTTTTGGGCATACTGACTTACTCCAAAGAGAAGCACTATACATTCACCTTACACTTTGGTGTATGGAAAGAAGCTAGATTGCCAATACCTATGGAACTCAATGCATTAGCTATTTCCACAAGAACAAAAGATCAAGAAGAAGTCTCCCCACTTCAAGCACGGTATTATCAATTAATTCAATGGAAAGAACAAAGAACACAAGCAATGATGGCAATGAGCATAAGACAACAAACAATGAAAAATCATTTTGATCAAAGCACTACTCCCAAAGACTTCCAAAAGGACCAGTTGGTTTTACTTTGGAACAAAGCAAAGGAGAAACCATCTTTTCATACCAAATTTGAAGCTCTTCAGATTGGACCATATCAAAATGAAAAAAAAAATGGTTTCAATTCTTATTTGCTAAAATATATGAAGGGAATAGTTCCTACATTGCACGTGAATGGGAAATACCTCAAACATTTATTTATTTGATACCTTGTTATAACCTTTGTACATATCCCCTTTACTTTCTTTTCCCATTTTGTACATCATCATTGTATATTTCACCTTCATTTGTGTTTTTCTTTCTTACAGAGGATTACTTCATTTTCTTTTATTTTGACTCCATTGCCCAATGTACGAGGCTCTCTATGTTCTCATCAAACCCCAGGGGGTTACTTTCCCACAGTTGGAGTTGAATGTTAATCAAGTTTCGTTGATTAATGTTCTGGTGCTTTGGAAGTACTTGGTAATATTTATAAAGATCCGCATTTAGTTATTTTTGCAAAAAAGTAGGTTGCGGGGAGACAACCCTTTACCATCACAAGCCCCCAAACCCACAACCTGCAAGTCCCATACTTAATCATTTTTTCACTCCATGGATATCACATTAATCCCTCTACAAAATCCCATACTTATCCAATTTCTTCATTTGCAGGAGCCTCATTGTGAGGAAGAGACATTACTAAAAGTTATGTGAGTCCGCAATTCCACAACCTGTAAATACGCATCCCGCAGTTGTGTGACCCGCAAAAATAAATTGATATCAACACTTAGTCTATTTTATAAATGTGGATGCTAAAGACACTTCCCATATCTCATCCCTTCACCTCCCACAAACCCGCAACCCACACTTCCACAATATTCAAAATTACCCTCGCATTATTGATTTTTCACTTATGAGTATGCAAGTTTTCATAGTTAATCATAATGCTAGGAATTTTTTTGGATGAAAACTATGTGTGAAGTTTTGAAACGTTTAATGTTTTGAGTGGAGTGGGAACTCCACCCATCATCAAGGACATAAGAAGATTGATGTGTTGGAAAACAGTGCTAATGTTTGTAATTAGAGAAGAATATTGGAAATTAATCGTTAACAGGGAGAGTGATCTAGATGGATGTCGGTGGCCTCCAATCTATTCCAACTGGCTCATTTTGGCAGTTTTTTCCTAGTTTTCGGGTCCCTGGCTTCTGGGGTCATTTTGAGGACCTAAACAACGTTTTTAGGGCTCGCCACAATTAGAATGTAAATAGAGTCAAATTATGAAAGCAACATGTGTATTCCTTAGATGGACCTTTCCAACGGGTTATCACGTGCCTAAAATGGATATTGTATGCAAAATTTACGACCCCGAGAAGTTGATGTACTAACTTACCCAAACGGGGCCCACATGAATTTTGGCGCTTCATCTACTAGGGTTAGGTTTTTGGATGTCTAGGGTTTTTTACATTCATGTTTATTGTAAAAAGGCCTTCATACCCTCATTTTAATCAGCTTCTTGCGAATGAGCACAACCAACACATCTCTTCTCAGAGATAAGCCGCCACCATTCCAGCAAGCTTGTTTTCCGCTGCATTTTATAGTTTCAACTTATTTCCTTATTGAATAGAAACTAGTTTTATTGTATCTCTGTTATTCTATGTTAAGCGTCTTTTAATAATATGTATTCATTTTGTTCTGCTCATAAAATCTAAACCAGTGGTATCAGAGTGATCTGCTCCTTGTCATTTTTAATGCATGTCCCCAATGCGGTCAGAGTACAAATAATTAGGCCTCAAGCTTCTTTATCTTAAGGAAAAAATCTCTCGCACTCCCATGCGACCTCTCATGGAGGGAGAAAATAAAGACAAAGGGACATGAGATCCTTTCAAAATGTTGCTTGAGGAAGCCCTCGCGCAATAGAGGAACGAGATGATGGATAGTTTCGTGCAAATCCTTCGGTGGCTACCAACATGCGACACATCTTCCTCGACAGGAGGCACCACTCCCTTCAAGGTACAAATCAAATTTGATATTCTTATACTCGAAGGTCAGATAGAAGCATATTTTGTAGACAAGTGGTTGAATCTACTAGAATGGTATTTTCTGTCCATAATTTTTCGAATAGAGAAAAAATTATTTTTGCGCTCCTCAAAGTCGTTCCCCATGTCAAAGATTGGTGGGAAACATTCTGTGAGGAAAAGGAGACAGAGGAACCCTCATTATTTACAGTTGTAGCCACCTGGGAATCCTTCAGGGATGTTATTAAGGAACAATACTACCATGTCGGAAGTTATGACGACCTATATACAAAATGGACCACACTGCGGCAAGAAAGAGACCAGGAAGTGTCTGAGTTCACAAATATCTTCCATACCTTGTGAACCAAGATGGGTATTAAATATTTTGAGCAACATCTGGTGCTCAAGTATCGCGGTGCTCTATATCAATACATCTAGACCGAAATGGAATTTATGGACATTTTGTCCTTGGGAACGACCTATCGATATGTCGTCAAAATATAGAAGAAGCTCAAACAAAGGACGCGACAATTTGGGCCTGGGAACCCTACACAGAAAAATCAAGGAAAGGGCACCCCCAACCCGCATAACAAAGGAGAAAGAAAATATGGATAGCATCAGGACAACCAGTCCAAGCCACAGGCAAAGAAGGACACCAAACTGACAAAGAAAGATACCGAGAAGTGGTGCGACTTCCATAAGATCCCCTGGCATAACACTATTGATTGTCGCTCAAAGTCGTCACTGGTGGTCGAGGTGAAAGCCTTTGAATCAAATGTGGGTTTCGACTCTGAGTCAGAACCAGAAAGGGGGAGACAGATCATTGACGCAGAACCCAGTGTTATTGTTTCCACCACCAAGCTCCATCCTGGTGAACCAGACGAGCCAGAGGAAGGCGAGCACCTTTTTCTTTCATAGATGTGGGTGAAGGGTACCCCGTTGCACTTCATCATTGATAGTGGTAGCCAGAAGAACCTCATCTCATCATAGGTTGTCAAACAACTCACCCTTCTGACATCACGGCACCCGCACCCCTACACCATTTGATGGCTCCGCCAAGGAAGCAATATATGTGTTAGCCAACAATGTCACATGTCATATGGCATGAATCCCTTCAAAGACAAGGTATTGTGTGATGTTTCTCCTATCGGAGTTTGTAATGTTATTTTGGGCCAACCATATTTATGGAAACGTCATGTTGTATATGAGTCTATGACTCGCAGTGTTATTATTACTTTGACAAATAAATTGTACAGGGTACCCAAGGCAGTCCCACTTAGTGTTATTTCCTTGATCTCTGACAAGCAATGCAGGAAGGTCATCTCACAGAAGGGGGAAATTGTCTTCTTCGTGATTCACTCTCAGAGTGAGTGAAAGATTGTAGCCACATCCAGGGCCTCCATGGCCAACCTCTCCACACAACCGAAGCAAGTGGATAAGTTTGTGGAAGAATACTCAGATATCTTCTCATCACCTACTGGGGTACCTCTGCATTATCAGGTCAAGCATCCCATTGATCTGACCCCCAGCTCACTGATTCCCAATGGGATAGTCTATCATCGCTCTCTAGTAGATAATGAGGAGATCAAGTGGCAGATCCAAGAACTGATCCACAAGGGGCACGTCCATCCCAACTCATCACCTTGTGGGAGCCCAATCATGTTGGTACAGAAGAAATATGGAACCTGGTGACTCTGCATTAATTATCGGGCCCTGAATAAAATCACAGTAAAAAATAAGTACCTGATTCCCTGAATTGTCAACCTCCTTGATCAGCTCATGGGGGCCAAATACTTCAGTAATATTGATCTGAATTTTGGCTACCACGATGTCTCGATAGAAAAAACGGATGAATGGAAGACCGCCTTCAAGTCAAAGAAAGGTATTTTTGAATGGTTGGTCATGCCCTTTGGTTTGAAAAATGCTCCAGCCACTTTCATGAGGATGATGGACAATATCCTAAGACCATTCACCAATACTTTTGTAGTGTCATATCTGGATGACATCCTCATCTACAACAAGACTTGGGTAGAACACTTGTAGCATATTCAACAGGTTCTACACGCCCTATGGTAGCACAAGATATATGCCAACTTGGAAAAATTATCCTTCGGCATGGACAGGGTCCATTACTTAGGATACATCATTGATAAGCATGGCGTACATGTGGATCCAACAAAGATGTAGGTCATTCGTGACTAACCAACCCCAACCACAGTCACCGAGCTTCGGAGCTTCTTGGGCCTTGCTAATTTCTACCGCATATTCGTATTTGGATTCTCCCATATTGCTTGGGCCCTCAACCAAGTAAGCAGGGGTGGTGGTAAGGTGAAATTTGTGTGGGGTCGGTCCCAAAAACAAGAGTTCAATGATTTTAAGCAGCGCTTGTGCTCGGCCCTAGTACTTTCACTACAGGACCTGCAGCAACCCTTCGAGATCGAAACAGATGCTTCAAACTATGTTGTGGGAGTCGTTCTCACTCACCACGACCACCCCATGGCCTATCATAGTGAGACACTATTATATTTTATTTGTAAGTACCCTACTTGCGAAAATTAAATTTACTCCATTGTGCAAGCATGTTTCCAGTGGAGAAATTACATTCTTGGGAAGGAGATAATCATCCACATTGATCATAAGCCACTATAGTTCATGCAGACACAAGGAAAATTGCAGAATGATCGGCATCGAAAGTGGTCCATATAATTGCAACAATTCCACCTCAACATCAAGTATAAAAAAGGAAGCACCAACTACGACATTGATTGCCTGAGCAGACTGCTAGTCATGACACTCACCACAGTGTTAGAATCTTGTGGTTGTTGAGGAAAAGATATGAAATAATCTTACTCAATCATTTTCAGATCTTTCTTGGCTAAGGTGAGATAGACGGGAATATAACCCTATGTTTATAGCCTCAAAATTTGCTTCCTAATCCACAAGTATTAGTTACAAGGGCTTAGAATGATTTTTAAAAAATAGAAGATTGTTGTAAAATTCTACATTTTTATATAATTTTCTGAATATAACAGATGCAAAAGTAAATGTGGAGACAAAAGAAAAAATACCAAGTCAAATATCATCACAGATGAGATAGAATAGAAATCGCTTATTTCATTCCAAGAAATCAAAAGAATCATTCTCTTTACAAAAATCCATGAGGGAGTAATTTGGACCAAAGTCAAACTTAGATGTCCCTGATGAAAACCATAAAAAAGGATTTCTGACAGAAAGTAAAATACTGAACTTTAAAAGCTAGATCAACTTGCCACAGATTGATTCCCACTTGACTATGCACAATATCCTTTATCAGTCATGAAATTTAATTCATAAATAGACAAGTCTACAAAGACTATCAAAGATAGATCAACACCTCTGAAAACAAGTGTCTGAATGATGTAATTCAGCTTTGAATATTGTTGTCTACAATAGGACCATGATGTCATAAAAGAGAATTAGGCTTTTAATGAATTGAAGAATGAATGAAAACTGAACTATCTCAATAAAACTCAAGAGCAAACCTTAGTACGCTTTCTCCTTCTATTCTCCCCTTGTTCTTCCTCCTCATTTTTCTTTTATGCGTCCCAAATTAGTTGAAGTATTTCAACTACTTCTTTTAGTTAAGTTAGCTAAAACTCAACTAAATTTTAGTTAGGGAAAGAATTAATATAATAATAATAATAAGGGTCTTTTAATAAATAATAACTAGTAGGTGGGACCCCTTGTGACTCCCTTTAGTTCCTTAACAAAAATAAACATAACTAGTCAATCAATCAAACACATCCCTCCCTGTGGCTCCCATAATCATTCTCATAATTTAAAAATTAAATATCAATGATATTTTAAACCATATCCAAACATATAATATCCAAAATATCTAAAAATAGTATGTTGTCCAAAACCTTCAACAGTCAATTGTTCTCAACAAATCAATAATAAAATATACTCAAAAACCATATTTGCCACTTTGGGAGGCAATTTTCCTTTTGTTGTTGTTGTCTCCCTTTGAATTTCCTTAATTAGCCTTAGGTTGTATGGAGCCTTGAGGCTTGATCTCACTAATGACATGAGAATAGTCATCTCTCAAGTGCATGCGGGATGAAACAGATTTGGCTGAATCACTTGGGGGAGAGGAGGGGCAAGAAACGGCTTTTCTTTTGTCATGCATCTGGTGGGCGGAGGAAGCAACATCTTTTCCTTTGTCATGCATGTGGTGGGCTTCGGTTTTGAGTCTTTTTCTTGCGTGGGAGGACTGTACATGTGAGTGTGTAGGGGAAATTTGGACATTTGGGTTAACTGGTGGAGGAGGAGTAGGTAGAGACAAATTGGGCCAGCCACGATGTTGGGAGACTGTTGGGTGAACAATCTCCTGCCATCCGTCATTCTGAGGGACTTCTGGTTGCAATGAAACATGAGGGGGGAGAGGGATACCAGGGGCATGCTGGGGTTGGAAGGGAGGCATTTCTAGCCTAGGTTGGACTACCCCTTGTCCAATCCAATTGAAAAATATAGCTTGGAAGATCTAGTTTAACTCTTGTGGATCTGCATCAAAATGTATCGTGAATATTGGCCTTTTAGGCCCTCTATTACAATTCCCTATGCCCTTGTTATTTCGGCCATGGATTCCTCTATTGAAGAAGCCCATCCTGTATGCAGCGTTTATCAACAACTAGCTTCTTAAACAAAGCATACATTCCATCTCTTTAATATGAAACAAAGTTTGTCTCAACAATCACATCAGACCCATGCAATCCAATCCATAAAATTCATTTAATACTTGTCAATGAGAAGGGGGTGAATAAGGGTTCTGGGATATCTGAGGGGGTTGTATTGAGCAGAAAAGTGATAAAATGAAAGGGAGTAAGAACATGATTACTACTCAACAAATCATTAAACAATTGATTGTGTTACAATAACAAAATCATATCAGTTGTGATCCATCTCTGTGTGTTTTTTTAATTGTTGTAATACATAGTTTTTAATTTAATTTTAAGAATAGGGCGTGCAAAGTGAATCTAGGATTGTGAGGGGATTTGTAATGGGTGAAAAAGTGAGAAAATGACAGGGGATTTAATGGATATTGTCTGTGAAACAATTTAAATTATCAATAATCATAACTTTTTATTAAAATCAATCCAAAAAGCACCAACATTCATTGTTCCTTGATTGTATACAAAACTGCTTGTTGTTTCAATAACTAAATTTCTCACAATTCCTTAATTCATAACAATCTATGCAATCATAACTTATAAAAAAAAATCCATTCAACAGTATTGTTTAACAAAACGGTGATCCCTTCTTCCTTTAAAAAAACAAATAATCAAAACATGCACAACAATATTCTCAACATCTATCCTTGATAATCCATAATGCACCACGATAAAAATCAACATCCATTGTTTACCAACCAACAATCAGACCCAATTAAAATGTACACAGGTCTCTTTTCAAAACGTGAACAGACTCCAAAGCATGCATGATTATACATAGGTATTCATCATATCAATCGACAAGATCTTGCAATGAAACAACAGTCAACCCAAACATAAAACCCAAGCCTTATTTTCGTGGGTATAACTTCCTTTTAAAACAATTGGTATTATGTATGATGATTCAAATATAACCAATCATATATGAGTGAATGGAACTCGGTTGATACACAAACATCATTTTTAAACTTGCCAGAACCCTGATCGGGCTTAATTAAATTCACATAGGTGTTTCCATATGCAATCAGGACCACACTGGTTAAAACATAGTGAGTGAAACCAATCGAATAGGAAGACAACCCTCGACTATATACAACTTCTCATTTCATTCTAATTCAAACCATTTTTTCATACAAGGATGAGACATAGACTCGAAGAGAGAGCATGAGTCTTAAATACTTCCATAATCATTTACTTAACTGATAACCAATACTTGACAATCCTAGAAGGTACCCGAGGAGAGAAAAGACAAGTTGGAGCCTAAATCGGGCTCTGTCAAAACCAAATGCAGGGAGGAAAAATGATCTTGTTCATATTTTAAACAAAAACACAGAGCATTGACAGTCTTCCAAGACTCATATCAACCACAGGAAAAAATACATTTCAAACAAGACACAATAGTGAGCCATACAATATTTACTTAGCTCTCCAAGTCTCAGTAACAGAACTAATAGTTAACACCTGAGTAGAGAAAAGACAGTGAGATTAAAATAACCCAACGCACATGGTGCATTTAACAATTGCAGAGAAGAGGCGAGGGTTAACTTAACAGAGGTGGGTGTTCAAACACAACCAGACAATGTATATTCCCTATCACCTGGGAGATTAATAACTTTCGAAAACAACAACAGTGAAGACACACACATCCCTTTGATAGAGCGCCAAGATAAAACTTGTATCAATCAAAAACCCACACAGGCCTGTGTTTATATTTGGGTGATCAAGAAAGACTGGACTTTGGGATGCTTCCAGTGAAAAGACAGTAAGAGTGGCCATCGACACCACTCAAGGTTCGAAGAAAAGAACACAGTGATTGTTGACAACTTCTCTGGGAGTGGGTGAGGGTTACCACAACGAATGAGAGGAAATGAGTTAAAGGACAGTGATACACATAACAAAAACCCTCAATCATCAACCCAGAGCCATATCGGGCCACCGTTATTATTATTCCACAGAGACTCATCATAAAATTCATACTGATCAGGCAACCACCAACACATAACTTAATAACACCCATTGCTCTGATTATAATTGCCAACAATTTACAGTCATCACAGAGATCCATAACACACATCTACACAGTCGAAATTCTCAAGAACACACAGAATCCAAGCAACATTGAGCCATCATTTGGTTCATACAACATAGAATCATCATGGATGGAGAGAAAAAGAATCATACTTGTGGGAAAAATGCTTAAATGGTGAGTTGGTTGAGCCTCCCTTCCAAAAACTTGAAAATGCAAAGCTTCACAACCAACATAGTGGAATTGCAACAATGGAGCAATGCTACAGTGACGGGTGATAGGGAAAGTATGGAGTGACGTGCAGTAAATGCACGTCGCTTCCATCACTTGGCCCCATTCAATTCGAAGTATGAGACAACCAAATAAACATAAAATTCACCAATAATCAAACCATACAACCAATGCATATTCAATGCCAAACCATCGTGAGATCTGAGATGATATCCATTGCATAGTGCGCCACCCAATAGAATTTGCATGTTAACCCTTACCATAAATCCAAGCAATAATACATATTAACAATGCTATATGCGCCTCCATTCAAATCTAATGAAATTCACATAGTCCATTAACCAAACAAGTAGTATAATCATTAGAAATAACACTAATATCCCTTAACTTTTCCATTCGAACTTCCATATAGTCTTTTATTATAGCTCAAATATATAACTTCTTTCCTTTTGTTACACTTTAGGATATTTTCATAGGTTTTTTTCTTTGTTTTGATCATGCTACCATTAAAATATCCCTTGCATATATGTGGCTAGGTAATCAGCATAAGAATTAGTAACAAAGTTGTAACATAACAATTGTAACAACATCATGCTCATACCCATAGAACTTGTTCAATGTCGCAAGTGATTACCAAAAGTGTTCCACAATAATGCATTATCCACTTATTATCATGCCAATATGAAATTAAGACTGCATTGTCAAAAATGTAGGATTGTGTAGGCAACATCACAAAAGCAGCAAAACATGTGTAATATGTCTATCCTTGTGCCTCTAGTCTACAAGGGGGTCCCACCTACTAGTATTATATTATTAGCATAGTTAAATAATAGCGCTTTAGCAATACTTTACGGGTGGAATTCATCCTTACGATTTTAATCGTCAACAAACTAGCGAATCCATAGGGAAATTTGTTTCCAACATATTGAGAACTCAGAATGTCTGATTTCGCAGACCAAGTAACATCTGATCAAGAATATATAAACCAAAATGATTATGCAACAGGGGGAAGTGAGCGGATTTAAGGGGAAAATGACCGTGAATTTGGGAATAACTCATGGAAAGTGTTAAGTATGAGGGGGTTTATCCTTGTAAGCATAATCATTCAACTAAAAAATGTTCTTGACTTCAAGGAGGAAAAATTTCTGAACTTTCTCTTTTGAATCTTGAAATGGATGAAGAAAAGGAAAGCAAAAGAGGGATAAAACCAACAATCTCATAAAACAACAGTAGAAGTAGATAATAATTTCAATGATGCCTTAAAGGGGAACATCATGACAATTGTGTAATCTTGATTGTTATTGATTAACAATACTTTACAGAAGCATCGTTGTGGAAAAACTGATCCAACATTTTATTTTGACAAGAAATGAAGTCAAAAAGAACAAAAATCAAGAAATGTCATAGCAAAAATGAAACAACAAAATTGAAATAAGTAGAAAAGAAATGACAGAAAATGAAATAGCAGAAATGGAAAACTAGAAATGTAAAAGAAGAAATGAAAAACTATTAATGTGGAAGCAGAAATGAAAACTACTATAATATAGAACATTCCAAATAGCGTTAAACTCTTCAAGTTGGTTCCACGTAATGTTTTAAGTGATAATTGTTAGTGTTGTAGGAAAACAATCGCTCTTGTAAGTCCTTTAGAATGTAAGAATTTGCACCCAGGACAAAAGTGATCTAAAAAGGACTCAGCCGTAATTTTTGAAACTTTGAATGGCTTCCTCTATCAGCATGAGTTGAATCCCACAACAAAACCTTCTCATTGATTGTAAATTTTACAGCTTTGACACACTTGTTGAAATATTTTTTAACAGTCTGTTGTCTTCTCTTTATATTATCCAAGGAAAACGTCATTTGCTCCTCTAAAGCCAAAAGTGCATTCATTCTTTGAGAAACATCAAAGAATTTAATTCTTCGACCTGTAGCATTAACCTTAAGGAGGAAAGTTCCAGCTCAGTAGGCATAATGGCTTCTTGACCATAAACAAGTTGGAAAGGAGTGCAACCAGTGCTCACCTTGGTGTTAGTTCGATCTGCCCAAAGGGCATAAGTGAGGAGAGTGTGCCATTGACGAGGCTTATCTTCAATGACCCTTTTGATAATTCTTACCAGATTCTTATTGGTAGACTCGACCTACCCATTTCCTTGGGGATAATAAGTTGATGAGGTAAAATGTTTAACTCCCAACTTAGCTAAAAATCGGGTCAGCTTAGCAGAAATAAAAGCGAGACCATTGTCTGTAATAATTTCCAAAGGAAGACCAAATCTGGAAAAAATATTATTTTCAAGGAAAGAAATCAC